>CAAE01011701.1:14779-28998 GCA_000180735.1 Tetraodon nigroviridis
GTTGCTTTGCTAATCTTATGTACAGTAAGTCAGCCTCTTCTGTGCTGTCATTTCATCTACCCATACTGACAAATCTGTGGAAAAGAAACAGTTTATTTATTTAGATTCTTCAGTTTTACTTTAAGGGCCTGCATGATATCTAAACATAGCTTCCTTTAGTAGCTTGATCCAGTCAGGATCAATCATCAGAGTTTGCTGGCTCCAACACCTAATGTCTTTTTTCCTGCTGACATTCACACCAGCCTCTCCTAAAACTGGCGTCTTAATCCAGTTCTGAACAACATGGCAGCCCTTCGTGTAAAGATTATCCCATCAGTCAGAATTCTACAGCTCTGAGATTTGAAGAGTGAAAGTAATCGCTCATAACAAAATCAGTAGATCTCAGCGGAATATTGAGCGTTTTAATCCATGATGCAAAGAACCGCAACTGCTGGATGAAGGATATGCCAAAACTCAGCAGTCACGTTCCAACAAACATCTCACCCATTTCTTCTTCTTGTTTTCTCATTCCAGGCATCCAAAATGTTCTGAGCCTGTTTTGTGCAGTTCTCACAGAACACAAGATTTTGTTCCACTCCAGGAGTTACCAGAGGCTTGGGGAGGCGTGTCGAGCCCTGGAGGCCCTCATGTTTCCCCTTAAATACAGGTGAGAATGCCTTTGGCCCCGGCAATGGGACAGAGTGTTGTGTGATTTTCCACTTGCAACTGGGAGAGTGTCATGAGGGGACATTCGACTGTGATTTCACCAATGATTAACTTGCTTTTTTACTGTTCTTCAAGATGAAGGCCTCTCATCACAAGTCGTATATCAATCGTAGCAATAGTAACTTGCATTTCACCAACGAAATGAAACAAAATGGGTGTTTTTTCAGAAGCACAAGCTGAAAAAACTGTCCTGTTTATTTTATCGAAACACTTTTTTTTGTACCTGCACTGTGCGTTCACTGTCAGTTTGGTTTTCTATGTTTAGCTACCCGTACATCCCAATCCTGCCTTCACGGCTGCTTGAGGTGTTGAGCTCGCCCACTCCCTTCATCATCGGTGTTCACTCCATGTTTCAGAATGAAATCCAGGAGCTGGTGAGTGAAAAAGTGTCAGGCATTCAGCAACGTGTTTGTTTTCTTGCAGAGTTTGGCCATTTGAAACTTTAGAATGCTCTAACATTTCAGCAGGGTTGCCACACTTTCACATTCACTCAATTCATGCATTTTGCCATTTTTGGACTCACATCAACCTTGAGATTTTATTTTTCTCATTTATCAACTAGTTGGATGTTATTATTGCTGATCTGGATGGAGGAACAATAAAGATTCCTGAGTGCATCCACTTGTCCATGCTCCCTGAGCCTGTCCTGCACCAAACACAGATCATCTTGTCCACGGTAAACACACACACGCAGACACACACAATGGAAACATTAATGAAATTGAATGTAACTGATCTCTGTTCGGTTAGTGGCAGTTTGAGAACCAAACATGCTGGACGACTGTTTGCAGAGCTACTAAAACAGAAAACTGTAGCAATGTCAGCTAATCTATCTGCTTGATATCTACTTTAGACATTCGGCTGTGATTGGAATGTTTTACTTGCTCCCCTGTTGGTTTTTAGATCAACACACTGCATCTCTGCACAGTCGGTTTCTCACACATTAAATGTGCTCCTGCCCCACACGGGGCCGTCTAACAGTAAACCCCACTGGGGCATGTTTACAACTGAACGTGGCCAACCATAATCCCCAGTTAATGGTCCTTGGCCAAGCAGAGTGGGAGCACAGGGGGAGCACCACACTGACTGGTAGCCATTTGTTTATTTTTAGTAACTAGGCCTACATATTGGTTTTGTTTGGCATAAAATAAATGTGGACATTATATTAAATTAGGATGACAGTCAGCCTTTTCTCCCTGTACTTACAGGGGCTAAGTGACTTTATGTATAAATTGTATGGGTTTCTGCATGGGACTGCCGATACCCAGGAAATTCACCCTACCTTGCATTTTAGGGAAAAAAAGGGGGGAAACGTTAGTACGAAAAAAAAAAAAAAGACTGGTTGCCTGACAGGACCTTGGCGCATTTTGATTTGTTTCGAAAGATAAAGTTTCTGTTCACGTGTCAGGTCTCAAATGTTGATACAATTTGTTTAAGTACTTGAACACTAATCACATCTGTAATCAAGTAAGTCATGGTTGAAGATTTCTGTCATATTTTGGAAACACACAATTAACAGTTCCAGAAAGGCAAGATAAAGGACCTGACAATAAGCAGACATACTGGAACGTGTCCCGGAATGACAGAGAAGAAGCAAAGCTTGTCACACTCTTGCACCGACTTGTACATTCAGCGCTTCCACTTGGGAATCTGTGTCTGCTTTTTAACACGTCTGGCTTTTTCCATCGTGTGAGCTTGTTTTAGTGCATCACAGTAGGCTCTGTTACAGTAAGAAGTGTGCCGTGACTAAAGAGCAAAGGCTTCCGTTTAAAAGTGACTTGGAGAGCTTTGTCTCGCACAGATCCCAACATTGTCTGTTAAACAAAGGCAAAGTTGTAGGACTCCATCCAAGCCATTTTGCATTTTCTAGATCATTCAAAAAGCAAGAGTCCTTTAGTTCAGTCTGAACTCTAAATCACATTGAAGAACTGCAGGATGACTTACTCAGGTACTCAAATAGCCGCTTACTTCAGGGATGGGAAATGCTGTTATTTAAACTTTGCCTAAACATATTCTTTGCAGGTTCTGCACCCTGATCTGGAGATAGCAGACAGTGCCTTCCCTCCACCTCGCACTGCGCCGTCCAACCTGAAGTTGTTGGTCAGTAAGAGATACTCGTATTACTGGCAAATCCGTCCTTTTTTCCCTCAAAATGTCCAGACGTCCTAACGCCGTACGTGCATTCCTGTGTGTTACAGGACAAGGAGGTCAGAGCTGTCTTTCTCAGGCTGTTTGCACAACTCTTCCAGGGCTATAGGTCCTGCCTGCAGCTCATCCGCATCCACTCTGAACCTGTAATTCACTTTCACAAGGTTGGCCTCAAATAGTTCAGCTTCCCTGTTCTGATTTTGTTCCCTCAAGGTTACTTGATCTTTTTAATGGAGATCCCTGACCGATAATCCAGGGTCGAATCGAGCGTGCGCGTAGGTTTTTCAAAAGTGCAACCTCACTCTTCTGGGATGCTATCGTGCTCATTCGAGCGCCGGACCCAGTCCTGTGTCCTTGGGCAATGACCTGCAACGAGCCAGATGAAACGCATTAAGTTTACATTTTTGTTTTGCGCCGGGGATTTTGTTTGTTCGTGTCTGTGATGTCTCCGTGGTAACCTCTTAGCACATCACCCTCAAAGTACCCCACATGGATCACATTATAAACAAACTGCTTATTTGCCTGGAAAGGCTGAGTGGGAAAGGCTTAACTGACTGTTTTATCTCCACAACCCACATGCACAAATAAGTATGCACAAAGTCAATTAAATTCATTTCCATGCAGTCATTTATAGCTAGATTTGTTTCCCATTTAGCATTCACTATTTCAAGTGTTAAAGATGGTGATCTCAAGGGCCCTTGCCGAGATTTGTTTTTGAAGATTGGCAATCTCCTTCTAAAAACTGGCTTCGATCACAGCCTTTGTTTTTCATTCCATCCTAAATCCATATGAACGAGATTACAGCACTTCCATCTGCACCGGAGTTCTAACTGTCTTTCTGATTCTGACATTATGCAGACTGCCTTCCTCGGCCAAAGAGGCCTCGTTGAGAACGACTTTCTGACCAAGGTTTTGGACGGCATGGCCTTCGCCGGCTTTGTCTCAGAGAGAGGTCCACCTTACCGCGCCTGTGATCTCTTTGATGAGGTACGGTTCCAAGATGCTCCACTTTTCCTGGCCTAAATTCCATATGAGCAGTAATTCTAACTGTTGCGAATAAATACCTGCGCTGCAGGATCGTGATGAATAATTATTATTGCTATTTGCTATTATTGCTTTTGTGTGTTGTTTTTCCAGCTGGTGGCTTTAGACGTTGACAGTTTTAAGGAAGAAGAGGAAAGTCCTGTCAAAATGCAGAAGCGCATCAGAGAGCTTTCGGAGCAGCTGTACAGAAATGTAAGCCCTCCCGACAGATGGTGGACGCATCTCATCAGTTGTACTATGGTTCTAGCATACACAGTAGTCATATTCAGAGTAGCGCGATCCATGTATATTTTCCTGCCTGTTTTTACTGGACATCCAGCTGTGTAACCCCTTAAATGACGCACGTGGTTCCCTGGCATGTTTTCCGTAGGAGAACCCAAACCCTCACATGGCTTTCCAGAAAGTGCCTCGGCCATCAGAAGGATCACACCTGCGGGTCCACCAAGTACCTTTTCCTTACCTGAATGAGGAAAAGGTGGAGAAAATAATGCGGGAGGGCATGGCTAAACACAGCAGCACACCTGTCTGCACACGCACCGAGAAGAAGTGTGTGGTACCAGCTGGGCCACCCGTCGGTACGGCCCGCTGCCAATGTGAAATGAGCTTATCTGTTGGCTTTACACATGTTTAGTTTGGCACCAGGAAGAAAAACATGCAACCTCTGGCCTGTAATGTACTTTAATCTACACTTGTTGCTTTTTTACTCTCTCTTTTGTGTCGCAGTGTCAATTATGGGCAAGACTGGCTCAGTTTTCAACAGCGCTCGTAGGCTGGAGGTCGTGCGTAATTGCATTTCCTTCATCTTTGACAACAAGACTCTGGAGACTGAAAAGGTGATGCTCACTGATGTACAAGCACATCTCGTTCTCTCTGACTGAAAAAAACCCTCCTTCAGAGAGGCATTCAAATCCAAAAAGGACTGAAGTCAAACAGCTCCGTTTCTTATCTCTCGTGTTTGCTTCTAAAAACATCCCCGTTCTGCAGAGACATTTGTCCTCGGGTTTCCTTTTCTGTGACCAAGCATATGGAAGGTCGTAGCCTTTATGCAGCCATTGTGTTTCAGATAGAATGCTTGCATGTAGGTCTTTATTTATCCCCTTGGCTTGATATAGATATTATATAATATCAACCTGGGACATTCAGACGGGCTTGTAAATTATTTACTTCCATCAGTAGAAAACTTCTTGAAAATGAGAAGTTTCTGACTTGTTTCAGAACCAACGGGAGACCGATTTTACTTCTGCCACAAATACCCGAAGAGCTGCACGTGTTTCAGTCCATTAATGAAGTGTTTATCCTACTCCACAGACGCTGCCGGCCGCACTGCGTGCACTGAAGGGTAAGGCGGCTCGGCAGTGTCTCACTGAGGAGCTGAGTCTCCACGTCCAACAGAACCGCGTCATCATGGACCACCAACAATTTGACTACATCATTCGGATGATGAACTGTGCCCTCCAGGTGAGTCGCGTGAAAAGCGGCAGGTAAACACAAAAAAACGATGAAAGAGTTCCTGTTTCAGTGTGTGTTTGTTTTTAGATGTGAATGCTTTGAATTTTTAGACATTCAATTCTCAAGACTAAACACTGAATGGGATGTTGAAATTCCTAAATGAGAATGTCTGCAAAGTAAAACTACGGGGCGAAAAAAGGCGCCGTGCACACCACCATCTGTTTGTCATGCAACATTCAGGAATATTGCATCATGCATCATTACCTCTGCTAAATGTTTCGTATTCTCTCAAAATAATATCTGTAGTTTAACCTAGGAGGAGAAATAGAATTTCAGGGATTTTATCTGCTGGAAAAGCTGAAGGCATTATTGAGTGTTTTTGCATAAATACTTTATTCCTTCTAAAGACTAAATCTGACCTGAATGTCTGAATGCAAAATTATTGAATTTAAGGGTCATAGGTCATGGTCACAGTGAAGAGACATTGTCCAATACCTGTGATTGGAATATTAGGAGAGATTTGTTCAAATGTCCTCGAGGGGTCAAGGCTGCACGCAGGAATATCAGTTGGTCAAAGGTCACTAGATCAGACAAATCTCTTGTCCAAACCAGCCACAACTGAAAAAGGATATATTTGCATTCATGGCAACCCTGTTTCCCATCTCCGCCTCGTGCCTTCATTTCGCGACTATAAAGCGCAGTAATGTGTTTTTGTGCAACTCATAAATAGTTAGTGAGGCTTTTTTATTGGTAGTTCCTCGTGTTTTACTGCCTTGAATCAGCCCCTGACAGAGAATTTAATATTTTTTTGCAGCCTGTACAGAGTGCAGTTTTTATGGAGAGGCCTAAGATTCCAGCCATTCTTTTTCCTTATCCTATAAATGATAGAAAGTCATTTTGTCCCCCCATCTGCCTCGGGCCAGAATGTCACACACTATTGTCAACATTGAAAAATTTACATAAGCAGTTCCCGTGTTTAGAAAAATGGCCAGATTGTGGCATTATGTGCTAAATCTTCTTTCAAGGTTATTATTTCAGCATCATATTAATATAAAAGGTGCGCGGGCCCCCATGTGTGGGACTTGCACTATAAAAAACGTTGCGCAACAGCAAAACGCAGCCTGATTAACATTTCTGGCATCAGTGCTGATGTGACATTGATGGCTGGTGACCTCATCACCGCGAGGCCGCTCTAACGATACGACTGTCAGCTCCAGCCTGACGGCACTTTTCTGCTTACAATCAGAGTTGAAAAGTTCGCAGGGGAACACAGCTGTAGGACGTGATATTTCAGACAGAAATCCATAAGTAATCATTTTACCGTCCCTTGTTGCTAATTTTTTTTCTTTTTTTTTTATTGTACTAACATTTTCCGGTGTGGTACAAATTAGCCCTGATATACCCCCAGGAATGCTGAGTTGATTAGTAACGGTGATGTTTTTTTTCCCCTGTTGAAGCATCTGTTGCATTTCTTATCTGAGCTGCTTCATCATGAATCACACACAAGGAGGTCATTAACATATTTGGCTTAATTTCACTTGCAAGTGAATGTTGTGCAAGCCATGTGGGGGAATATTTCGTGCCATGAATGCATCCTGGCATCCCAAACATTTCCTGTAAGATAGGATTATGAGCCCTCTGTGCTCTGCTCTCTCATGGCCCAGGGCCTCATGGTGGTGCTCAAAAACACACACTCTGTGGCTCACACTCCCATTTACTGTGGGAGGGGATTAGCGTTGGGGTAGATAGGAAGCTGCTGTGGTGGCATTGAGTCCAGGAGCAGAATCCTCAGCTTGACCTTCTCGTGCGGAGAGCACCCAGAACGATTCACAGAATGCGACTGCTGCATGTGAAACTTGACTCAATTAGCTGGTTAAATATCAACTGAACGTGTACCCTCCGACCTCTGTGTGGGAAAAGAAAATGCTGTCTGCTTTCATTTTGTGACTTTCAGCATTTCCTTTCCTGTAAGAGGATGACTGTAGTCGTTTTTGTGTATTTTACACCATAAATTAGTCTCTTGCACGGAGAATATGGCCCCTTTCTGCCACAGCGTTGATGTAAAGCATCACATGATGGGGTCGCTGAGGCTAAGAATCTGCCACAGTGGTATTCCCATCTTTCTGTCTGTCATTCTTGTTGGGTAAAAAATAGAATTTTCTTTATGGGATTTTTGTTTACCCGCTGTGTATTCCCTCCAAAATAAATTATTCCAATTTTATGGCTCTATTATGGATTCACTGAAGGATGTTTTAAATGTAGTCATGAAGGAGTAGTTTGGTCAAGTGGAAGTAGTGTAGTCTTCTGAGGCTCCAAATCAGGCCCTGACTTTCTGTTCACCTCAGTTTTTCCTGTAAACCACCAGCTGAAACACAGAGGAAGCTGCTGTTTGCTCACCTCCTCTCGTTTGTGTCACGTCTCCTCCAGTCTGAGGTGAGACATGTGAAAAATAATCAGAGATGTGGGAAGCTGACACAAACTCTGATCCTTTATTCCTGGAACACTTTATGATGTGTTCCTCGCTCTGGCACCCTGCTGAGCGCGTGAACCTTTACAGCAGTGACTAGATACTAAAATCTAAGCTTTGTCAGCTTTCGCTTGTGGATTTTCTTCCTTAATTTTATCTGGGACCTGTTCTGGATTTCGCCCCTTATCTCTCCATCGTGCATCGACCTTCAGTTATTTTCAGCCGTCCCTCAACCTTGCTGTCTGTTTGTGGGAGACTGGGGCAAAGGTTTTTAGGAGATAATAAGTGTGGCCTGAAATTTGTTTGTTTTTGTAAAAACTGATGCGACAGTCTGGACAAATCACAAGCGCTCTGGCTTCTTTAGTTTTGTTTTCCTCTTTTTGTTTGTCCGGCGGTGTTTTTTTTTTAAATCACGCTTTTTTTGTCGATGCATTTCCACGTCTTGTTCCATTTAGACTGGGGTCCAGGAAACTCCTGTGACCTGCTGCATTGTTATGGGTGCTAATAAACTTTACTTTGGTACTGCTCAGACCCGGAATGTTTTACCACTGCCCGCATAAACGCAAAGGAAAACATTAGAGACAAATAAAACAGAAACTATGTTGCTTAGTTGACAGGGGGTCCGACTTTCAAGTGTGGAACTTGTGTTTTATATTTTCTCCCCTCGTGGCAGTAACAGAGTTCCCAATTACAGGCTGCCATCAGAGAGTGCGGCATTCTTCCTCATAGTTGTACATTACATAATTTTAGTTCTACTCTGCTATAAAAAAAAGGGATCGGGAAAAAAGAATGTTCTAAAAAATAAACGTGTCAGGCATTTTTTAGTCCTGGGGGAAGCATTTTGTTTGCCGTCAGGTCACAAGTACTCCTGTAATTGGCACATGCTCTGCATTGAAGTTTCCTCTAGCCATTTACAGAGACGGGCGGATAAAGCCCAAAAGCTTCCCACAGATAAGTACCAATTTCCTGTTAAGTACTTCTGAGTTCAGCTCCTTCTCTTTTTCTGTTTTGGCCCTTCTGTGTGAGTTCCACCAGAGAAGGACCCTGAAAGACCCCTTCCTTAAGCCTCTTAACATGCTGGTGAACGTTTGTCCTAAAACCGTCATTAAATGTCGATCCTTTGACATTAAAAAAAGCCCCAAATACAAAGACGCGACGAACTTTTGTGGGCATTGTGAGATTGAGTAACAAATTTCTGGCTTGTTGCGGGCTCCTAGGTAAATGGTCTTGTTTTACAGCCGAAAGGGTTGAAGTTTGTGCAGTTACTCTAAAGAATCTTGACGTCCCGCCCGAGAATGCAAAACATAAAATTACCAATAAATTGAAGGCAGTTAGGCCGTTATACTTTTCCTTTTTTAAAAAAACATGCATTATATAAGACTATTGAGAGCATATGTGACAATCATTGGGTGGATTTGGCGGGGCAAATTTTTCAAGGCACCACCGTGAAATTGAAGAGGACAGAGTGACTTTATTTGACCGCCTAAGATATGATTGCCCCCCTGGTGTTCGCCCAAGATTACACGTCTGCACTCCCGTGCTTCAGAGGTCATCAACCATATGCCAAAAGGCAAATAATCTGGTTTCACGTCATAGTTTAACCTACATACACTCCCGAGTGTATCAGCAGCGTTTATGTAACAACGCGCTTTATATATCAAGCTGACGTTCTCATCTGTGTTAGGTGGTTTTTGATCTGCTGAGTCTTATCTCCCTGTTGGAACGTAGACTTCAATGTGGTCACATGTGTCATGTTTCTTGCTGTGTTGTGTCCCGTCGTCACTCGTCCCCTCTTGTTTCCCCCACAGGACTGTTCCAGCTCAGAGGAGTACACTGTAGCCGCTGCGCTGCTGCCCCTGTCAACAGCCTTTTACCGGGTAAGGACATTAAGAAACAAGAGAGCTGTTTCTCATTCTGCTTTTCAGTGGAAAATGAAGTTTTTCCATCAGTGGTGAAACATATTTGGTTACCATGATTCACCCACGTAGGACCTCCGGTACGCGTCTTTATTTGTGATGGCCTTCTCCTCTGACCTTCTGCTGATCTCTGAGCATGTTCGTTCTCAGATCAACATGTTTAAGCTCTGCCAACTTGCCAACACAGTGGATCCCCACAGCTTACTTGTTGCCATGGGGACAGACACAACTGTCCACATGGGCTTTCTGCCGGGTACCGGTACAATATGCCAAAGGGTTGACCTGGAACCGTTTTACCGCCACATGACTCAACACCCTGATGCAACTGCTTGGATAATTCCTGTGTGTTTGCATGGTCATCCAGCATTACAAAGTAACACAATGGAGAACTTTGCAGCCTCTCTCTGGTATTTTTTGGCTAATTAGAGACTCAGAGGTTTTCGGGATTGACTTAAACCGCTGACATGTTTGAGAAGTGCCTCACCCAGAGATTGAAAAGTGAAGTGAGGTCAGGCAGGACTCTGCCAGCTGATTCTGTAATCCTCTGTCTACATTCTGCCAGGATCATACTGTGAAAATGAGCAGATAGGAAAGCTGAGTAATGGAGGAGTCCGGCAGCTGTCATTGTGGGTGTGGGTCCAGAGGGTTTCATTCCCCTTATATCCTCCAATTGATCAATTGTCGTTTTTATTTTGTTTTATTTTGGAAAAAGAAAACAGACAAAACTCACTTAGCAGAATCACTGACATCATTTTTCACATTTCCAGCCCAGTGCACATTCTGTGTCTATTGCATCTGTTGTGTAATTTTCTAGCAGCAGTTTGATGGTGCCACAGTTAGGTTTTAAGGTGGGGTCCTGCTCTTTTTTATGTAACGAATACACTGTGCCTTTTATCAAAGGAAATTGATTTTTCTCTCTCTCTCTGATAATGCCCTTTTCTAGGGGCAGTTTCTAACAATTCGTTTACGTAGAATTTCTTAGAAGTTTTTGTCATGGACATTCACGCAGATATTATCTGATCTTGGGTAACAGCAATTAGCCCGTGGTAAAAGCATTTTAGGTCCATGGTTTTTAAAAAAACAGATGTGCATTGTTAGAAGGTTACACAAGGTTGTCAGTGTATTCAGTCATGTGTGTGTTCTTTTTCCATCAATAAGTCATTCATTTGCTTAGTTTACCACGTACCAACCACCCTAAAGGATCCTTGACATTAAACGTGTACCTTTTCCTACATAATCTCATGAAACCAGCTTTCCCAGGGGAGAAAGAATCGTCATTTACCCTGTCTGACTTTTGTCCTGCCATGTTAAAATAGCTCTTACACACTATATAATCTTGAGATTTCCACGTGTTCTTCTACTGCCACTACAAGCCAAACTGGGTCAAACATTGTCATTGTCCGTTCACAGGCTGGACATTAAAGGACTCCAGTTAGACATTGGTCGAGCTCCTGTTTAGACGTGCTGGCCAGACATTGTGGGCGGAAGGTCTTCAAGTGGACGGTGCTACTGTCACATGACCTTGAAGTCAAAGTTAGCCAGCGTTGGACGGCTCCTTTTACAGCGGCTGGTTCCAGACTGTCTTTTTGCTGTCCTACATTTAGTCCTTTTGTAGTTTGTTTGTCCTCAACCTCCCCAGTCCTGATTTGCCCAAACAGATCTGCCGGTGATGGCTTTCTGATAGAGGTTTGGAGTGAAATATCCTTGGGTGATGCCATTAGGCCTGCGCGGGTCATTTTTATCAGAATGTCACAAAAGCTGTGCACAGTGGCTCTTTGTTCAATGTGAGCGTCAACATTTGTTTGCCATCCTCTGACACTTCCTCTGGCATTCATTATCTGCTGAGTGCTGGGCTTATCAGAGAATGGACAGGTGTCTTTGACATCTGGACCTGATGTCTGCCCTCTGCTTTCTCACATGACATTTGGTCTTCTGGGATTATCGGCGCTGAAACTTGCGCTGAGCTCCGGATGAATTCGACAGCAAGAACACTTGACTGTTAGCGTTCCTCCAAGCATAGTTTACGCACCGGGGTGATTTGGCCGCGTGCGTTGTCTAACGGCTCTACCTAATGTCCTTGTGGGGAAATGACGTACCAAATATGTCCAGCACTTGACTCGGAGTATCTTTGTTTACTTGCTTCCGCAGCCATCGTGCTAATTGGCCCTGTGTTTTTCCACAGTTACATTTCAAAGACACATCGTGTTATGTTTATTAGGCCAGCATTCAACTTGCTTTGCTCTATTTATTTTACAGGTCCGACTGCTGTAAATAACTTGACCCAAATGAACAGATTTCTTGCCGTGGTTTTCGTGACGCAGCTGGTTTTTCATAACACACATGGTTGTGAGGAGATGGATTCTGTATGGGTCAGGCACGCATCCCCACAGAGGACCAGAAATAATGAGTGTTTTGTATCCACAATTCAGGAATGCAGTGAATTCTTGAAAACACTTGTAAATAATCCTGCTGCCTTTAGGCTGGCCACATAGCAGCCAGAGCCGACTTCACTCAGCGACAACAGGCAACATCTCTCAGTCTGTGAGAGACACGCTTGACAAGTGCAGCGCTGTCTGCCGAATACGCGGAGGCCACAGTCCATCACATGATGACCTGTAAGATAGTCTCCTAGAGTTCGTGACAAGATCCTCTACCCGATAGCCTCATTCCTCCGATGCGTACTTGGCGTTCTCTCCCATCTCTCCCCTCTTGTTTGTCTGCTTGTTTTTGTCCCTCTCTCCCTCAAGTCTGCATTCTTTTTCTGCTCTGAGCACACAACCAGATTAATCCAGTAGTTGCTCCCTCCCTCGTCTGCCTTCATCTTCACTTCCTACTTTCCTCCTCCTTTTTCTCTCCTTTTTTTCCCTACTATTCCAGTCCTCCTTCGCCATCTGTTTTGCAAATGTCTCTGTGGAAACAGTGTACTATCATATTGGGAAGAGATGACCTCGGTCAGTGTGACCTGCGCATATCTGGCTAGTGGGAAAGGAACCGCCATGCCGAGTGTGGACAGCGTGGACGCGTCACGTGCTCATGCTCCCACACAAGAACACACTGAATCTGTGTACAAAACCAGCACACTGCTGTGAGAGGGCAGCCACTTCCATCCAAAAGGCTTCAGTGTGTCTTATTTTGTTTGTAACTTTACACTTAATAGTTACCGTTCAGGCATCTCCAAAATAATAATCAGTTTCACCAGAATCTGTTTGTGCTGCAGCAATACAAAATGTTTTGTGTTGTCTTGGTTTTGGCATAAAACAGTTTTGAAATCTCTGGACGGACACACAAGTGATACAAAACTTTCATATTAACACTTCTCATTTGAACGTGTGTATATTGAGCATGGGTTGAGTAGCTAGGTACGTCAGAGCGTAAGAACCTTATTGGTTCACTAGTTCTCCATCCTCTCTGTTCTTTCATGCCCACTCTGCACTTCTTATTTTCGGCCTCTGGAGCTCTGTTAGTTCTGGCCTTCATAGTTACAAGAACCACTTTAGTTCTCTCCTGGCAAAGGTAAACTATGAAGTGATAATGGAAACCACTGTGTTTTGTCAGACTCCATTGGGAGAAATCAGAAGCTAATCAAATCACAGGCTTGGGTCTTGGCTCTTGCATGTGGCTTTTAGACTGTGTAACCAAAGAAATGACTAGTGAATGCTGGGTAGTTGTAGGTCATTGCTTTTTTAGGTCTCTTTTTTATTTTGCATTACTGTATATTGTTATTTCACTTTATTTTATTGATTCCTAAACATCATGTTGTACTCGTCAGTCGTGAGTATGATCACATCATGCAAAAAGTAGCAGAAAAACATGCGATCATTCTAAATACTGTCTTGTGTCTGCATTTTGTCTTGCAGAAACTGGCTCCTGGAGTCAACCAGTTTGCATACACCTGTATTCAGGACCATCCCATCTGGACCAACCAGCAGTTCTGGGAAGCCACGTTTTACAGCGAAGTCCAGAGTCAGATCAGAGCGCTTTATCTTAACTCCTCAGAGGACAAGCTGGCCATCACAGTCAGGCTGCAGGTACGTAGACAAATTTTTGATGATGATCCGCCCCGCAGAACAATATTAAAACCTTGAACCGTTTGCTTTGACCTCTTTAGGATACGGGTTCTGCTGCAGACAGAGACGGAGAGCAGACAGCCATGGACCTGGCAGCAGAGCAGCTGCGATCATGGCCCAGTCTGAGCAAGGAGAAGCAGCAGGGGCTGGTGAAGAACGAGGAGAGCACTGTGTTCAGTCAGGCCATCCACTACGCCAGCCTGATGGTTTACCTCCTGGTTCCCTTGGATACCAGCAAGAACAAGCTGCTTCGAAACACACCTGTAGCCGACTGGGAGAGCGGCAGCAACAGCATTGTTACAAACAGGCAAGGATAGCAGCAGCAGCAGCACAGTTCTGCACTCCTTCTGTCACTTACATGCCTCTTCTGTCCACAAATATCAAAACTTTCCAAGCGCATCCCTTCATTTGTTCCTCATTTGT
>CAAE01011706.1:0-17780 GCA_000180735.1 Tetraodon nigroviridis
GTGCACTAAATGACCTATAGGCTTCTGTCTCTCACACACTGCTCTCCATCACTCCAGCCTCTCATTACAGCTGCAGAACCTCAGCCTGTCACGTAATTAAAGGCAAAGTTATAAACGACCAGCGGGCCAAAAGCCATATTTCACAGGTGGCTGCATATTTATTTAGAATTTTTCACCTTTAAATGTGTTTCTTATGCAAATGAGAACCAGGACACTTTTCAATTAACTTTGGGGGCCAGTCCCTCTAAGTACCACAGAGGCTTGTTATTGAAAATAGAGTATTTTTGTTACCGGCCATAAATTATTCCTGTGTGTCAGAGAAATTGATAGATGTAATATATGGGCCTGAATTTGGTTCTTCCAGGACTTAGCCGGTGTGTTTGCCCTCCCAGAAAGATGTGGTGATTGCTTTTCTGGAAATAACGCTTTTTTTCTAACCGATTTTCTAACCGATAAGTGTCAGACCAGGGGCCTGGAGGCCCCCGTGGCCAAAAACACAACACATTTCTGTCATAACTGACCCACTAATAAATTCCAGAATGCAGCATCAATACAGAAACTAACTTTAACAGCTTTGACAAGAGTGTTTTATTTTGCACAGAGTCTGAGGTGTTCAGCATATCGTGTGTGTGTGGTTGTGCTAATTGTGTGAGGTGTTTTGAAATTCTGAGCCCTGTTTTCAAAAACGTGTCTAAACAATCGTAAAATAAAACTGTGAACCTAAGTTGGTGGAGGGTTTTATTTTGATTTCTTTGTAATTCTATGTTACTGCAATGAAATTAGCCAAATATTCTCTCCACATTAAATCCATATCTGATCTGTCTGATATGTATCTGATGAAAACATTTACATTTGTCCCCTGTTAATCACCAGGTGTTGGAATGAAAACTTTGACGTCTGTCCTCCTGTCTGAAATAAGGGGAATCAGATGGAGAGACGAATAGAGAGAGAGACAGAAAGAGATCCAAGACCACCCCTTCACCTCCAAGCTCCTCCAGCCTGTGGAGAACTCAGAGAGGAGAGCACGAACTGGACAGAGAGGAGCTGCACACGCGTTCACCGGGACATGAACACGGTGGGGGGGACATGTCCATGTCCACGTCCATGTCCATGTCCATGTCCTGCTGCCCCACCACGCCACAGCCACGTCACAGTGGGAGCCGTGTGGAACACGTGCTGAGGTGTGTGGACGCGGTGGTTGCAGTGTGTCTGCAGCGCACAGAGGCTGTATCTGTGTGCGTGTGTGTGTGTGTGTGTGTGTGTGTGTGTGTATACATTCATTAATTGAATCTCCCTCTAATTTCTCAGTGCGAGACGCCCGCCTGCCAGCAGAGCGACGCCGCACTTCAGGTGTGGTGGATAATGGAGGATGACATTTGCGTGCCACCATGCCTTTGGGCAGCGTGTGATACATGGCTCCACCTCTGAAGGTTAAACTCAGCTAACCTGCCTTCGGCGTTTCATTACCCACTTGTTAAATACTCTTTTGGTAATAAAATGATTAAAACATTTATTGCTGCTCTCAAATGAGGCCTCTTTTCGGAGGGATTTAATGACTTTGGAGATGAAAATGTGAGCGTGCGTGAGCGGAGGTGTGAGAGCGCGTGTGTGTGTAAGTGTGTGCGCGAGTGTCTGTGCAGACAAATGCATCTCCGGTTCAGCCCGACCGGCGCGTGAGGGCCTAATGAGAGCGATGTGCTTTACAGTCAAACGGCCATTTTTCTCAGCCAAATGACCCGCGTCGTCATCACGTGCACAGCAGTAATACCTTTTCCCCCTGGCACATTCAAATGTGTCAAATATAGCTGAGCTCACATTGCAAAGTGAAGTGTTTACACTAAAATAAATGAGGCTGATTATTTTTACATCCCAGCCTAGACAGCGTGGCCTCAGCAAGCGGACATAAAAAGTTACACCCACGTCTTTAACAGCAACGACAGCAGCCCCTCGTCTTGGCTCCGCGGTGCCATCATATTCAGTCAGTTCAGCTGGTAAATTAGCAGTAGAAGGACTTCGGGAAGGGATCTCGAGCATCGAGTGATGCTTCCTGACCTCTGAGTCAGGAAACAGAAACAGGTCGTGTGGAACCGCTTGAAGGAACATGTGGAAAAATACACAGATCCAAAAGTCCTCAGGAAGTAGGTGACAGTGCAGTGCTTCAAAAATGTGTTTGCTCAAATTAAAATACACGAGATAAAGTGGAAAAACACGAATGTGAATCTCGCCCTGCAGTTTTCTGTATCTGTTGTTCTCGCTTTTGTCCACCAGAGGGCGCAGTAGCCCGCGTCTCTGCGGGTGGCTGGTCCCACCCGGACATGCTGGATGATGGTTTCATCATCAGCTGGGCTGTTCGGGCCCACGGGCGTCTGATCCTCTGGTCAGCAGAATCCACGCAAGCTTAATAAATGGCGTGGTTCACCTGCCTTGAGCCAGAGGGCTCGACGTCGGCCGGTCCGGACTGATCGGCTCTGCTCCGCTGGACCCTGTCCGACACCTGTCCTCCCATCGGGGGATGCTGTGTTTGCGTGGCACGGCCACGCCACGGTCCAGCCACTGCCCAGCCGAGAGGATGAAGGATGGACGGTGGTAACCAGGAGGGAGAGCAGCACACGCCTGTTTTATGAATATCCTGTTAGGAATAAAGTGGAACCAGCCTCAGCTGTCCTAAACAGCGAAGCACCAATGAAGCTGAGGTAATTACAGCAGCGGCGCCGCATCTATTAGGTAGTTTAGGAAATGTGCTCAATAATTAATACCTAAGATTAGTCAGTTCCCTTCCTTTATGCTGTTGGTGTAGAATCCTGCTGTTTAATGAGATCTGCAGCCAAAGGGTGAGGTTTCAAGGTCTGAACTAATTGTTCTTGGGTAAATCCTGCAAACAAAATAATCTAATACAGCACATCCACGTTTCCAGAAACTTGACACTTTCTGCCAGCTGGCTTGCACACACGCCATCCTCAGACGTCTAACAAACCTGCAACAGGTGACCTTTAATTGTTTTTTCGCTCGTTCTAATTTGGTTGTTGTCAGCAGCCGCCGCAGATGCTACAGTGAAGGAGTTCGGGTGTGTGCTTCTGTAGAGCCAATATGCAAACATGGAAAAATGCAATTTTATTAAGTTGCAAAATCGAACCCATTGAACCTCGACTGGACCTAATAAATCGTTTTTAATCCAACTGGCTGTTGTTTCTAATGCACCGCTAACTTCAGCCTAGTCTGTGACACTTTGTGCCATTTTCAAAAGAATCTTTTATGTCACTGGACAGGCAATATTCTGTGGAATCCAAAATCCTCTTAAAAAAAAAAAAAAAAAAGACAAATTCTGTCTTGATTTATTTTGTTTCTTTTATAAAAATTGCTCGTTAGTCATATTTTCTCACATGAACGTTGCGGTTGTTATTCTTCTCCTTTTATTATTATTATTATTATTATTATTATTATTATTATTATTATTATTATTATTATTATACTAATAGAGCGTGTCCAAAGGGAGCGGTTGAAAAGGGTTTTTATTCCAGTAGAGGGCGACAAATACAACACAAGCGGTCTTCATTAAGGCCTTTTGGCTTTATGTCATTAAACCGACACACTTTAGCGTTAACTTTATTCTTTTTTTAATTAGACGTATACTCAGGGGTGTCCTGGCTTCTTCTGGCCTGTTGGCCTGCCTTTACACAGGTTTGTCCGAGGTTTTCGACGCCTGTTCCAAGACTATCATCAAATGTAATAAGAAATTAGGGCTTCGTTTCTGTCTTTATGCACCTCTGAAGTTATTTTGAGTGTATAATACTAATCGCATTAAATTAAATATTGCTACTGAGAGTTGGGCCACTTTTACTTTAGCAATAAGTTATGAAAATTGTAACTAATTTAATCTATTTTATTTTAGAATTTTATACAGCGTCACGACCTATTTGGGTGCAAAATCTCCACCGTCCAGTAGCAGCCCGTCTTTTAAAAGAATCCCTTTATTTGAGACTCCCAACAGGAATATACGCTGTAAATTGGCCATCAGTAAGTTTGCTGTTGTTGTTGTTGTTATTTGTATTTGTATGATATAGTAAACATTTTCCGTGCTTCGTTTTCAAATGTATCTAGCCTAACAAATATAATAACATTTTCATGCGTAATTATATTTTAAAATGAAATAGTTAACTAGGACCGTACCATCTGTGCGTGCGGCGGGGGGAGGGACCTTCCCCCAGCCGAGGACCAGAGGTGATGACACCCGGAGCCTCGGCACAGTCTCCGGCTGCGGACGCGATGAGGAGCCGGCGCCCGGAGCAGCCTCCTCTCAGCGGATAGGAGCGGAGCACCGCCGCGGTACCTGCCTCTGCCTTCTCCCTTCTCTTGTTGTCCTGCTCTTTCCTCTTCTTGCGTTAATGCTGCAGTTCTTTCGACAGGTTGAGTCGTGCCGGTGGACACAACACACACACACACACACACACACACACACAGACGCACGCACAGACGCACGCACAGACGCACGCACAGACCATCGCTGCTGTTGCTGATGCTGTTTTGAAAACATCAGATTATGTTTTCTTTAAGGGTTTACCTGTGATTTAACTCTGCAGAGTCTGGATATTTGCTGAACCATCAGTATTTCTAATTTCTAACATTAATTAACTCGATTTCATTAGTCCTTTGTAAAAATGATATGTAAAGCTGCTTGTCCTACGCAAGTTTGGGAATTACTAATACTGTTGTTGTTGTTTTTCCTTGTTGTTATTATTAGATGGGTTTTTTTTCCTCCAGAAGTTTCAACATCATCAGGATGATGTTATAACTGGGGTCTAATTATTGTCTTCTGTTCATTAATTGAGTAATTCACGTGGTATTTCCATGTTAGTGTTGGGTCTCTTGTACGGAGCAAAGTCGAGCTCTTGAACAGCCTCGTTTCTGTCAGGAGCTGTACAGACACAAGCCCGTGGTGAGAGCATTTCTGCACAGACAGGCTTGAAACGTTTTGATCCCCGACCTTTGAGCTGATAGTGATCAGTCCTGCAAATCTGTTGAGTGTGTGCTGCTCCTCTCCACCGCCGCACTTGCAGTAGACAACACAGGAGTTATACAATTTTAGGACAGCAGCTTGAAAAAAAAAGACCTCTGCTCAAGGACTATGGAGGACGGGACTGCACAAACAGTCAGAGCAGACCTGAGCTGTCTGTTGGAGCTTTTGTCGTTGCTACAGCCCATTACCACACGTGTGTGAGGGCATTTGCACTGTGTTGTTACTCTGTGGTAGCTGCGTACCGCTGTGATGTGTGCCGTACGAGGTTTCACGTGCACGTTCATGGAGGGAATTTGTGGTTGTGATTGATTGAACGTTGTCAGGTTTTAGCTCAAATGACAGGTGTCATGCGGCACTTCGGGGGGGGTGAATGGCTGAATGGCTGACTGAGAGGTTGCCGGAGCAGTCGCTCTGTTGGTTAGCCTGCTATCGATCCAGCGGCTATTGAGCGCAGTCTGAATGGAAGAGTTTGATGTGGGTCAATGGCCAGCGAGGAGACCCTCTGAGGGTTCCCCTCTTTGTGTGTGTGTGTGTGTGTGTGTGTGTGTGTGTGAGAGAGAGAGAGACACACACATATACAACACAGTTAAGTAAATGCCAGTATCACTTAACTTGTCTTTTGTGAACAGTTTGTTCAAAAGAATCATTCCTTTTTATTTTAGTGTGTGAACAATCTGTCCTAAATTACTTTCATGGACAGTTTGTTCTTTTCTCTGTTCCCAGAGCTCCAGCACTTGCAAGTAAAGTGCAAGAAAACACTCTCTAGAACTTATTTTGGATGCAAGTTAGCTACTGGCACTAAAGCAGCCCTCATCATGGGATGAATAAAAAGAAAATGGCACTGCTTCCATCCATTCTTCTGGAGCCAACTTCTGGGACTTTGGTCGCCGCTGTCTCATGCTGCCGTGTTTCTCCAGGCCGACAGAGTTCAGGGTGGTGTTTGACACATTCAGACTGGGTGGAAACGCAGCTCAATCCAATGTGAGTGAGTACTTAAAAGAGGGCGTTTTTGTTGATTGGTGAAGGCTCCAGTCCTGGTCCTGTACTCCAGTACGGCACGTGAAGGGGAGGCTCGGGCCAGCACACCAGGTCACGAAGCGAGTCTGATCAGTGCTAACACAACAAACAAAGAGGACGCAGCTCACTGAACTGACCTGAGCGGTTTAGAAAACACTGAGAATGTACAACGAATCCAACCGCGGAGCTGCGACAGAACGTTTGTCTGCAGCAAACGTCTTGGTGAGGTGATTTGGTGCACGTGAAGACCCGCTTTGCTTGTGGCTCCTGTGTAATATGATCCTGCTCTGGTGGTTGCCCACCACGACCCTGCTTGTCCAACTGAACAGAGCAGAAGAATAGCGGGGGTACTGAATGTGTGTGTGTGACTTGGTATGTCCGCCTGGTTGACGGAGAAAAAGCCCAGGGTTCTTATCTGACCTCTCCCAGGATGACCTTTCACCCCTCGAGACAATCTCTTTGTGTCTGCTGAGCCTGAGCCCATGGGAGAGCCTGTGTGTGGGAAGCTGTGAGTGTGAGTGTGTGCAGCCGCGTATGTTTGCATGCGTGCGTATTAGATGTATAGCCTGCATCAAAGTCTTACTCAAACATTGTTATCTGGGGCCACCTTTGACCTCAGCGGTCATGAGACACCCCCGAGGCTGAGTCAGAGGCGTCCTCCAAAATAAAGAGCTCACGTTGGGGTTTGCATCTTATTAAGCAGGACGTGGAATAAAGATGATCTGCAGCAAGTATTACAAACATGCAGCTTCATTTTTAGTCAACATAATGTTCTCAGACATCTACAGACACGTGTCAGAAAGTCGGTTAGAAAAATTGGTGATGTGATGTTTTTTTGCATTACGTCATTATTGGAAAAAGACCCCTAACGTGGTGATGGTATGTGTGAGGTTGTGTCACGAAGAGGGTCGTAAAACCCCAATAATGCGCCTCGCTCTCTCCCCTTAGGGGTGAAAGAGGGACAGAGGGAAGAGGGGGATGAAAGTGTTTCCCACTTCCACACCAGTGTTGAGTTTGGGGGGGGGGAGGGGAGAGAGAGGGAGAAAAAGTCAATAAAGCTTCATTCAAACTTAGAAAGTGTCTTTATTTGTTGTTGCTCTTGTTCTGGGGCATGGCTCGTGTCAAAGAGTAGAACCCCTGGAGAACACGGAGCATCAGCTGTCAGTCTGGCGATATTTAAAATGAAGTTTCAAAGCTGTTCAGGACTTTTTCAAAACTGAGGACTGATTCCCCACCCCCCCCCCCACCCCGCCCATCCCCACTGTAAAAAGACCAGTGGGGTCTTTGGTAGGTGTGATGACTTCCTGGCAGCGGCGTCTGGGTTATGACAGGGTTATTTGTCCTCCACTGTCTCCCCACAAAGCATCGCCAGGTCCTAAAAGTCTGCTTGGCCTCTTTTACATTTGAAAGTGTGGAAACAGGAGGCGGCTGGGATGGGAGACAAAAAGTGTTGAATTCCAAAAGAGTGGCTCCAGCCCTTCTGCACTTGTTTTTGGCGCTTGTTTTCCATTTCCCCGCATACTTGTTGCGCTCAGACGTCACCGTTTTGTGATGATGAAGGATGGTAAAGTAGCTGTTCAAACAAGAACACACACACACACACACACACACATATGCTCAGTGGTTATAATCTGACTGTCTACTCTTGTCATTAGGCTACTGTCGTGCGTGTGTGTGTATGTGAAAGAGAGAGAGAGAAGTGCACACACAGACAGGCAGAGATAGAGAGGGCAGCTGTTTCTCTAATCTTGTTATTTAGCTCCTCACTGTCTCAGTCTGAATTTTCTTCTTTTTAAAGGCCATTTCAGATACACACCTACGACGCCACCCCATGGAAACGTTGTCAGTTTGACGGTTTGTTGGTCATCCTCCGTCTGAAAGTCTGTCTCAGCCTTATGAATCACACCTGTGTTGACGACTGGCTCTCAGTACTGTGGAAAAATGGACAGGAACCTTTCTGTTGAAGCACGTGTTAAACATGAGATAAGAGAAGGAGAAAAACAGAGAGAGAGAGAGAGAGAGTGATGCTAGGAGCAAGAGAAGAGGAAAACAGAGGAAGGGAGGGAGTAGCGTCTAGGTCAGAACGTCCTGACTGATTTTATGGCATGCTGTCTTGGCAGATGCCGTCAACTACTTCTTGTGTGTGTGTGTTTGTGTGTGTGTGTGTTCTTGGACTTGCTACACACTGAGCACCAAAATACTCACTCCACAAGCAAAGAGGACATTTTAGCTGGTCCTCAGAACTTTAAAAAGCCTGTTTGAAGGCTAAGACTTGGTTTTAAATTTGGGATTGGAGTTGGGATTAGGTCAGGCTCAGGGTCAGGGTCAGGGTCAGGGTAAGAGGCTGGGTAATACAATTGGCCTATCAAAGTTCTCCTAAACATAAAAGTAGATGAAGATATGAGGAGTCATCTTTTGCTGGAATAAAATATTTGTTCTTGTAAAATCTGGTAAAAATGTTGATATATTTTATTTACGTGAAACTACAATATAAAGAAACCATTCGATTCTATTATGATTATATTTTACCAGGTTTTTGGTCTGCAGAAATGGCAACAAAAACCAAACACTGTTGGATGCAAATACCAGTGTTCAGCACAAAGTTACCTGTGACTTTGTCTGTCAGGACACCGATGGGGAACTCCTACGCGGGCCAGCTGGGGACCACTCGCTTTGAGGAAGTCCTCCATAACTCCATAGAGGCGTCGCTGCGGTCCAACGCCGCTGTGCCTCGACCTGTATTCTCACAGTTATACCTTGAAATCGAGAAGTCACTGGCACAGGATTGTGAGTAGCAGAGGAGGAGGAAGTTTAATGACTTTAATGGCTCAACTCAAGCGTTTTAACCTTCCAGATTGACTTTTGATTTCCACTAAAGTCTTTTTGTGCTGTGTATCCCCAAAAAGGCCGGACAGAATTTGATGATGACGATGATGAGGATGGCTCAGAGGATAACGGCCCTCAAATACCCTATCAGATGAAGCCCCCTCCTGAGGGATGCTGTACCACCGATGGTTTGTATACCTTCATACATGTATAAATTCAAGGTTAAATTTTCCATTTTTTTTGCTACTGCTAAATATGTGTGAATATTATTGGTAATATAAGTGTAAGACAGTAATTTGGCAAATAGGATAATGTTGCATTGTTATGCTAATGAGGGCAACCAACAAATGCAGCTTACTCCAAACCGATTGGTGAACATTTTTTGTGATTTTGGGTCCCCCCAGGGTTCTGCCAGGCAGGCAGAGACCTGCGTTTGTCCTCACTGGCATCGGACCCTCTGGATGTATCCCCCGGGTTTCTCCTGGTGGGGGTAAAGTCCCTCACTCTCCCTGACGACCTGCTTGTGTGCGCTGTGGACTGCCGCTTTCTACCAGATGACCGCGGCCACAACGCCCTGCTGGGTGAGGCAGCAGAAACACACCCTGTCTGTAATTCCAACAAATAACCCGCATTCAAGGTTTATGAAGTGTGTCACAGATGTGGTTTTGCTGTGAATTTCTGTGGAACATTGCAATCAAAGGTTTTGTGCGTGTTTTTCCAGGGTTCTCGGGAAACTGTGTGGGCTGTGGAGAGAAAGCTTTTCGCTATTTCACAGACTTTGCCAACCACATTAATCTGAAACTCAGCACCCAGCCTAAGAAACAAAAGCACTTGAAGTACTTTCTGTACCGGAACAACCAGAGTTTGCTGGTTAAAGGAGCACCCATTTGCTGGAGGGGCCACGGTAAGAGAAACTTACAGCTTCAACTGTGGGAATAAAGGAAACAGCTGTGATGGGCAAAAGTCTGTCCATACAGTTTAGTCTCAAAACCCCATATTTTTGAACAAAGCTGTGAAAATCTGACTGGTAATGATTGAAAGTTGCAGTTGTACTAGTCTGACTAGACAGGCAGGTAATAATGCCTTAAAGTCCGGTTAAAGGTGAGCCTAGAGAATGTGTTCAGAAAACAGAGAATTCCGAATGTGACCCAAGGGAAAGACTTCAAGAAAAGTTTCTAACCGTGCCTGAAATGTGTCCTCGCAACAAAAATGTCGTTGGCGTCTCGAGTTTTACTGTTTTCTTCCTGGGTTTGAAAATGCAGACTGGCATTGTGTGTCTGTTCCAGATGTCAGGATAAAACGGAACGGCTCCGGTCACGTCAAATCAGATGAGCAGCTTTCAAATCTGCCGCTCAATCAACCATCACACACAACCGGCAGCTACACAGGTGAATCACAGACATTTAACATGTCTAAGATAAAATCCAAAAAAATGGGAGACACCTGTATTCTCACTGAGAACTTTTGTTGTTTTTGTATGTGTGATATTTGGACTGTAGTTGAACTAGATTTTAGTAGTGTAGCCTGTTTACATTGGTGTCATAAATAATATTCTATTTTGCAAACTGCAGGATCACATGTAGACCCAGCTGGCCAAACACAGGTAAACGATGCCCCCATGACAAACGGCAACCACATCGTTTCCGCTAATGTCCACCTACCAGGGAATCAGTCAGCAGCCGGGAAACCTACGGTCACAGGTACGGCACACGGATGAATGCTGCTGCTCAAAAAAGACGTTCGCAATTTCAAACCATATTTTCAAATAAAGAAAAAATATTCTGTGGATGATCAGGTAGTAAGGATATTTTACGGTCTGTTTTAGGGTTAAAACTTGGTTTTACGGTTAGGGTGAGAGGCTGGGTAAAACATTGTGCCTATGAAAGTCCTCACTAGTACAGAAGTACAAGGGTGTGTATGTGTGTTTACTATAAAGGTGTCAGCCAGCTCCATTGTGTGTGTCGGGGGCCCTCTGTCTCTTCCTCTGTCTGTCACCTCTGTTATCCAGGGTTGTAAAAGTCCTTCTCTGTCTCATCTTGTTTTCCCTGTTCCTCTCTGAATGAGAAGCTTCCTTCCTGGCCATGCATGTCGTTCTTTTTCATGACCCTTTTTTAACAAGTGGACCTTTTATCTGTCTCCACACTGCATCTTAACAGAGGAGAGAAGAGTGCACTTCATGCATAACAACGGCTTTTATTACTGCATCTGTTACCATGCAACCTGAAGTTTCACTTATAGTCAAACCACTTTATTCGTTCATTCATTTAGAAAGGTTGTATAAAGTCATAAAAGAAGAAAATCAGATGAAATGTTTGCATTGTTTTAAAGGGCAAAGAAAGTTAAAGCTTTAAAATGCAAAAAGAAATATAGGGAGTTATTATCAGTTATTGTTAGTATGTTCATTTTTATACATCACTATATATTTTTTTTTCATTTAAGCACTCCATTCAAATTCTGGACCTCCCAAAAAGAGGCACAAGGGCTGGTCACCCGAGTCAACTGCCAACAGTTTGCCCGATAGCGGCATGAAGACCTCGCCACCCTCATCATCGTTGCCAACGCTGTCCGTGACCTCTGTCATCACGAATGGACCCAAATCAGGTAAATGAATGGAGATTTTCTAATAGATGAATATTGAAACTCACACGGTTTGAAGTTAGCCCTCCTGCCTTTGTGCTGTGTGCACGGTTGTGTGTGTTGTAAGTGTGTATCCCTATGATTATTGATGTCTCCAGACGCTGCAGCCCCACTGAATTCACTAGCGGGGATCACAACCACGCTTTCTCCTCCGGGGCTGTCCATAACAGTGCCCGATCAGCTGCTACACACCTGCAGACTGCGACCTGTCATCTTCACAGGTCAGAGAGCCACTTGTGTTATCGATGTTTTTTACAGCGGTGGGGTTCGTACACCATAGCGTATGCGATTATTAACTGCAGATTGGATTAGTTGTGGCTGCGACGCGACTGATTGACCAGTCACTCACATCGACTATTGACTGGGCAGTGTCACCTGTCAGGACTGGACGTTCTAAAGCAGGGCAACAGAGGATTTGTGGTAACCACTGAGCAGATGGTCCATTCTAACAGGTCTCCTCGTAGGTCAGAGGTCAGACAGTACCTGAGGCTATTTTTACTCTTTTGCCTGCCCTTTTTCCAGTTCATACTTTTAAGCCTTTTTGTGTCTCCTGACACAGTTTGTTTTTAAAGGCTACCATTTATGTCAACTTTTACTTTTTTCCTTCGGTCTGTAAGCAGTATTTACAGCTGTGCCTCGGTAAACAGTCCTGTAGATTCTACCTGGAGTTCACCAAAATGAACCTGAATCTAACCCGAGAGCTGCAGACCCAGTGCGAGAGTACTGCCTGTTGCCTCACTGTGTTAATCTACGCTGTATTCATGCTCTACACAGGTCACGGCACACTCCCCCAGCTGACTGGTAATGTCAGTGAAGTGCTTGTCAGTTCTCTCCTTCAGAGTTGTTACCTCAGCTCACAGACACTCCCCAGAGTCTACCAGCACTACGGACCTTCGCCCATTCAGCCGCTGTCAGCTGAGATGCAGATCCTGCTCACGGTCTACTACCTTGTTCAGCTCGGTCAGCACAAAGGCTAAGAAAGCCACCTGTAGGCGCAGTCGTATCCCAATTACAGTGGTTTTATTTGTTCGACTTTCCCGTGTTTTCATCGTAGGGCCTGTCCAGGTGCCTCTGATAGAGGACCTGGAGCAGATATTCATGAGGTCCTGGCGGGAGTCTCATCTTAGTGAGATCAGACAGTACCAGCAGCCTCAAACTCCAGCTACCCAAGGACGACATTACGGCGTGGAGGTGGGAAAGCATGTTTACACATCAAAACAGCTAAATTATTTCATTATTAAGTAGCAGATTAACCAAGTATTTGTTTTCTCCTCCCTGTAGATGCCCGGCGCGCTGCCTGGGCTTCCGCAGCACCTCCCTTTACCTCCCCTGACTCCCAGCCAGCTTCCTTGGCTCGCTCAGCTGGCTGCCTCCTCCTGCGGAGAGAGCGTCGTGGTTTGGGGAGAACAGATCAGATCTTTGGCTCAGGGCATCCAGCAAACATTCAACAGGTTAATGGAGGGACAGCTTGAAAACACCAACTACGTGGTCATTATTGTTTCGGCACCAGGGCAAGAAACACAGTCCTGTGTGATCGTCACAGGTGAGAGAGATCGCTTGCAAACAAGAACTGAAAGAGTGGCTAAAACACTGTTTTCTCCGTCTGTTGCAGGCAAGCATCAGTGTCGGGCCTTGGCAGAAAGTATGTACACTCCCGCCGAAGGTCTGAGAGAAATCAGCCGCCAGCTCTCCGCAAACATGACACAGGAACTTCTCCAGTGCTGCAACTCCCTCGGAGAAGGTGCGGCTGACAGCGTTGAATATCTGTGTGCAGCACAGGTGAATAAATGTTTCCCTCTGTGCTCTTCAGACGGCGACATGGACTCTCTGCTGGATAGCGCTGCTGTGGACAACAACGAGCCTCCAGCTCTATCCAGAAACAGTCCTAAGGACCCAAACACACCTTGTTCTAAAGACCTAAAGATCTCCAAAGAGCAGTCCTCAGGTCTCAAAGGCTCTTGTACAGGTGGGAAGATGTAAAAATGTTCGGCTCACAGTGTTAAAGAGGCACTTTTCTGCGAGTTGTATACAGATGGATGATATTTCTTATCTCATTTCTCGTGTGTGTCCATGTCTCCAGAGTTTTTTGTCGAGTGGTGTGATGTCCGGCCTATCCAGCTAGCAGTGGCTAGGAAGCTGCTGTCTCACGTCTGTGCTATAGCCGACTCCAGCACACAGAACCTGGATCTCGGCTCATTTGACAGGGTCAGCTTCCTCATCCTCGTCCCCCCCTCTGAAGTCACGTTTCAGCAGACCGTTCTCCACCTGTGGAGCTCTGGTGAGTTAGACCTCTTTCTTTGGACTTCTCTCAAGGAATCAGATGATCAGAAGCAGGTTTTAATGCCAGCATTATCTTTTGCGCCCTCATTTCAGGGGTGCTTGGGAGTTTGGAGCAGGGCTGTGCGTCTAAACAGGAGGCTGAGCGCTATGTGGTAAAGATGGACCACGGTGCTCAGGCTCGGATTGAAAGCCTCATCCACGAAGCTCACTGCAACTCTTACACACTCTACATTCTGGTCCATGACCACGCACACTGGGACATACACAAGTATGTGTTTCCTCCTGTACCTGTTGTGTTCTTCAACGTGCAGTCACAACCGACCAAGTGTGATCGATCCCTTCGGTTTGTCTGCAGTGCATCTTGCCGCAGCTCTGACTCTGGTTTGGGTCTGGTTGACCAGCTGTTAAACTCCCGACTGATCAGAGATGCTCCCAACATCCTAATCCTGCACGTCACCTCCTTCCCGTTTGCCCTGCAGACTCAGTGCACCCGCATCAGTCCCTACAATGAAATTCACTGGCCGTCTGCCTTCAGTAATGTAAGACATAAATCCTAAGTTTGTCTAAGGGATAACTGCTCAGCGTTAACTGTAACATTGCCTGTTTTTGTCCGTCTAGGACGTTGACCTTTATCACGAGAGAACTCGATACTTTGGTGTTTCCGAGCTTTTGGAGTCGGCTCATTCTGGGAGCAGTTTGCCTTTGATGCGTTATGATTCTTCCTTTGAAAACATGGCGTCTGCGCTAGAAGAGAGGTAGCAGCAACACACACCTAGCTTGAAGAAGCCCACGGCGTTAAGCTTCTAGTCTGTTACTCCCTTTTTTCTTAGGTTTCTCATGCTGCACAGCGCCGTCATCCGCACCACCGTCCTGATCCAGCACTACTGCGTCGCTCTGATGGTCGTATCCGGCAGAATCGGCGACTCCGATCATCTCCATAAACACACCTCTGTGGAGACCTTGGAGATCACACAGTCCCTGCTGGCCGCCGCCCAGCAGTGCCCCTCATGCCACGGTCACATGGTCCTGCTGCGGATCCCATCCTCGGCTCTGGCGGGCTGGGCCTTCAGACAGCTGTGCAGGGTCCGGAGGAAGCTGGGTCTGGAGCGCAGTTTTGAAATCATCTTAGGGAATCCAAACCAGCCTCTGAGCATTGGGCAGAGCTTTGTGGATCAGCTCAAGGTGAACACCATCTGAAGCCTTTTTTTTTTTTAACAAATGGATACGTTTGCAGAAAACAAAACAAATGCTCAATGCATGTAAAAAATGTGCTGTTTCAGAAATGGCTGAAAATCCAGGAAGCTGACTGGGTTCCTCGAACCTACCTGGAGCTGGAGGCACTCCCCTGCATCCTGATCCTGTCAGGAGCTGAACCGCTTGGAGAATCGTTACCCAGGTACCAGCACCTATTTGTTAATTACTTTATGTTTAGTTGTTGGAAAATGAGTTCAGGCGAACAGTAAACACTCAGAGTCAGTCCAGTGAATGCAACAAACCAAAACAAGCAAAACATCGTTTTTCTTGTCCAAAACCGATCCTAAAGCGAAGCCGTGGCGCTACGGTTGTATTTGTTTCAGAGTGAATGTGTTCTGTCCCCAGGTCGCTGAAACACTGTGATCTCAGAGTCATCAGCAGTTCCTACCTCCAGAGAACCACTCTGGAACAGGAGCTGGGCCTGGCGGCTTATCTGGTCAGGGCAGAGCAGCGCTCGCTACACAATCCTGGTCCCGGAAGCGACACGCTGGAGAGCGATGCAGAGAAATTGAGCAGCACTGATAATGAGGAGGAGGAGGAGCAAAACGGTGAGATGAGATGTGTTTGGACTGACTCTTTTTACGTAACATACAAAGTAATTTGTTAAGTACTTTTTTGTCATCTTACTAGTTTCCACTGGACTGGTTTTGTCTCCAGGTGACTCTCCTTTGTCGTCCAGTCAGCAGCTTCAGTCGTGTTCAGACGCTGGCCCTGCAGATCCTTCTGCCCCAAACGTCCTGAAAGGGACCGCAGACAACGCTCAGTCCCAAGCGCCGCCTGCGTTGCAGTCTTTACCACGTCCAACTCCGCCGTTGCACCAAACCCTTCCGACTCACCCTCAGAGTTATTCCCAGGGCCAAGCCGTCTCCCAGCTGCCACCACAACCACAAATTCAACCACCGTCTCAAACCAGCTCCTGCCCTCACCAGCCAACAGGTCCTCCCGGCCAGTCTCACCGGCAGCTGCCCAAGTCCTCCTCCTCTGGCTCTTTTTCCTCACAAGCTTCGTCTCCTCATCGGAGCTGCTCCTGGGCAAGGGGAGTCAGTCGGCCCCCCTCCGTGCTGCTTCCCCGCACCCTCTACAACGTTATCACGGCCAGCGACAGCAGCGGGCTTCCTAGGTGCACTTCGTTTCTGCCTCACATGTCAGTCGCGTGGGCCAGCAGCTTCAGGTGAGCTCCCCACTTCCTGTCCACATCCATGAATGCTGTTGATCTTTTATCTCCAATCTTTTAACGTGTGTTTTGTGTGCAGGCCGTTGCTGAGTAAGATGATGACATGCACCGAACAGTCCCTGTACTATCGCCAGTGGACAGAGCCGCGCTCCTACCACATGGACAGCAACAATCGCACCGAAGGCCGCAGCGACAACTTTCACCCTCGCAGGCTGCTGCTCAGTGGACCCCCTCAGGTAGTTTTTTTTGTCCTAATGTACCTCCCCCCCCCTCCTCTAGTTAATGCCATTTGCATTGTGGAGTTGTGTTTATTTTCATACCCAGGTGGGAAAGACAGGCGCCTACCTGCACTTCCTGGGTATGCTGTCTCGGATGCTGATCAGGCTGATGGAGGTGGACGTCTACGACGAAGAGGAAACCAACCACAGTGAGGAAATGAGCAGCATTGGCTGTTGTTGTTATCTAACCAGATTGTGGGGAATGTAGGAAATATCTGCTGGGATTCGCGACAGTCATGATTAAAATGATCAGAATCAGGTATAACCATATATAATTATATAATCATTGTGACTCTAATAGGTTGTTTATTGTTGCATTCAAAATGTTAAAAAAAAAAAAAGATGCATACAGTAAAAGAATAGATTTATGCCGTTGTCTTTGTAAAGTTATGCTTGCTGTTTACTTTCTTGCACGTTTAGGTGTCCAAGCGCAGGAAGTGCAGTACCATCCCCCAAATTCTCCCTGGCCAAACCCAGAGATTATGAAGACAATGCCGTTTGACTACACGATCCATGACCCCAAATATGATGACATCAGCTCTGTTTATAACCCTGGATACACACCTGAAGGTAGGGGCAGCTGGAAACTAACAAGATTACCTGCACTTTTGAATTGTCATAAAATATATGCTGATCAAATCTGCTACGCATTGTTAAACAGCGCTATTTGTTCTTGCAAAGGAAACCTTGTGCGCCAGGAGGACGTGTACCTGCGTAGGAGGACGTGCAGGATTAAGCTCTCCAAATACGCAGCCTACAACACCTATCATCACTGTGAGCAATGTCATCATTACTTGGGCTTCAACCCCAGGTACCAGGTGAGCCAAAAGAACAACACACACACACACACAGTCGGAGGAAAGGGCGGCCGCTTGCTTTAGAATGTTAAGTGGGGGATGTTCAGTTTCCTCTGTGATCCTACTTACAGATGTGTGAGTCAACGCTGCACACCTTCACACTGACACATTTACTGCTCGGAGAAGAGATCCAGCTGTACTTTATCATCCCGAAGTCTAAAGAGCACTACTTTAGCTTCAGCCAATCCGGAGGCCAGCTGGAGAGCATGCGCCTTCCTCTTACCTCGGATCTGGTACGTCTTTAGAGAAATACATCCCGAATATAACTTAAAACTATTTTTTTTCTTCTTTTCTTGTAGTAAATGTTACTGGTTGTTTGATGGTATACAAAATACTGCATGGCAGTGCTGTCACAATGAAATGACCACCTTGCTCCACTAGGTGGCAGTGTGGGCCACGCAATCAAATTAACAGTCAAACGCGTTACTTCTGCATTTCCACAT
>CAAE01011712.1:3254-14631 GCA_000180735.1 Tetraodon nigroviridis
ACCCACACACATAAACACATACAGAAATCAGTGTACCATAGTCTGACTAGTATTATGCAATTTTTCAGAGAATATGGTAATGCGACCAGACTAAAGCAGGTAGTATTATTAGCATGTTTGATCAAATTTATACAGTATTATAAGTACACTTGAAAGCCCCACTGTATTTTTTACTCATTTGAAATACGAGGTACTTGCCAGCGTAAATATAAACCTGCTGGTTTGGTGTGATTTTACTGTAGTCAGAAAATTTTGCCACTAAATCTGAAATCACGCCCTGTGAGTTTTCCAGGTAATCGACTGCTTCTATTTTTCAAACCAAAAACAAAAGTTTAATTTCGCTTGTCTCTTCTGATGACGATGGTCACATTGCAGCCCCGGTCGGACGTCTTTGCTGTCCGATGGGTTTTCTAATGTTGAGCGTTTACGTCTTTGTGTTTCTGTGTCGTGGTTATTTTACAGTAAGAAAAAAAGCAACCCAGGAATGGTCGCGTAAACCTGATCAGAAGTTTTTAAGTGTTCATTTTACACCCGATGAGCACGGGGTGGATGAGCGACAGTTTTTCGGCAGCACCTGAAGTTGAGGGAAAGGAAGATGAGAGCGGGGAAGCTAAGGTGGACCGCACAGGCCTTCAGGAGGAGTGTCCAGGCTTTTGTGAAGGCCAGGCCGTTTCCAGGCGATGAGACGGACTCAGTTCGTCTGTCGGGCTTTCTGTGCGGTGGGCTTGCGTTCACCTTCTCCAGCTAAGAAAAATGCAAAACGAAACAAACGAAAAAGAAAAAACTCTAGTTTTTTAAACATTGCCGCTGCACAAATAAAACGTCTTTATCAGTCTTAATGTAACGCACATCACATTTGTAGCTCTAAGTCAGTGCAACATGAAATTTACATTTATATTCACAAATAAAATGTAGATTTATTTGTAGTGTATAAAGCGAAAGAATTTTTTTGGTTTTTGCCAGGCCTGAGGTTTTTATGTTGCATTCGTCTTTATTTGCAAGGGACAAGCATCCTGTCTGAAAGTCATCATTGTCATCAAAAAAATTTATGAAAATTTCTCTTTTTTTGTTATTGGAAACTGACTGAAAACACCCACAGACATTTGTGGTTTCAGCTGCAGGTGCTCATTTGTATTAATGACACTGTTGTTCTTGAGAGAGTTCTTATGGTTTAAATGTTAATAGAATATGTGTTAAACACACACATGCTTCTGTTTAGGTATATTGAAAATTTATTTGTGGATGGTTGACTTATTTTTAAAGGCTTTAAAATTAGATGCCCACCGAAAAAATGATCGCGTACAGTCGAATTGATTATATGGATTTGCCGCAATAGGGGGCAGGTGTTCTAGTGAAAGTAATGGTGTGTTGGAGTGTGAGCATGTCTACGTCTGGACTTGCACCCGTCAATATCAGCCTCATCACACCCGAGGTGAACCCAATAACCATGCCTTGCCTCACAGGAACAAAGTTTTACCCTCTTTTAAATCAAGAAAGCATTTATACCTCCAAATCGGTTCTTTTTTTTTTTTTTTTTTTTTTCAAATTTTCCTTTACAGAACAAAGATTCGGATTAACTGTGGGGTTTTTTTGTGAACAATACAGTTGTGTCTTTATATTATTTGTAGCCCGAGGACCAGGGTAATAAACTGGAGCCTCAACTGTATCTTTAATGTGTGTGCCGTGGGGGTGGGGCGCCCAGCCTTCGTGTCTAACCTTTATTTAACCAGGATATCCCATCGAGAGCTGAAATCTTGTCTGAGGAGACCTGCAAGAGACGCTGTGCCCTAAAGCTACAGGATGCCCAGGATGTTAAGATAAATGCACCGAAAAAACACACCAGGATACACACGTATGATTAAATAGAATGTGTTATCTTCCATAAGCCATTTTGCCGCATTGTTTATTTTGAATTTGTTGATAAGCACCATTTACGGTAGTTTTTATACCCCTTTCTGCTTTCATTTTAAGGTCGGGGGGATATGACTGAGAGAAAAAAAAAACATTTACAATTACCAATAATGGTTATTATAATTAAGCAATCACTTAATAGGAAATCAAATTATTGTGGGGGGTGACCGTGGGACAGTGGGGGGTCCCATGGGACTGCATTAATTTTATTTCACTGATTTGGCCAGAACACTTTCTCCTTATTGTCTTTCTTTTTTGACCTGGGAGGGGATGTCAAGAGGGCTTTATTAACTGCTAGCCTAGGGTGGTGATTTATTTATTTATTTATTTATTTCTGTATTTGTCTGGGGTGAGAAGCTCGAGGAGTAAATGGGTTTGGAGCAATATCTTTATTAATATTAATATGTTTCGGGGTTGAGGAAGAGGGGTGAAGGAACAAATGTGCCCGTGGAGCCACAGAAAGCTTCCCTCTTTTCTGGCCACATTTATTTCTCGTTTGGCTGTTGGTGGGAGGAGTAAGAAAGTTCAGTTTAACAGTCAACAGCGGGAGAACCCCAACCACACAAATATATACATTTCAGGTTTGTACATTTGCCCCGGCATGCAAAAAATGCCTAATAATAACCAAGCTTTTTTTTTAAGGTCCCAAAGGGCGATTGTTGTTTTGTGTGTGTGTGTGTGTGTAGGGGGGGCGAAAGAGGGGGGGGATAAGGGAGAGCGCTAGAATCTTGGCAGTGTACCACATAGACACACAAGTGTGGCCCTCTCCTCTCCAGAGGCTGCAGGCAGTGTGTATGTGGTCATCCTAAGACTTCCCGTGTCTCTTAATTAAGGCGCTCGTCAGACAGATACCAGCTGGGTCTGGTCTGGCCTATCTGGCACGCACCATATTTCAACCCACCCCGATCACTGAAGTCTTGGCGTTTCACTCGTTCTCTTTTCCTCTTCTTTGCCAGCCTTTTGGATCCTGGGTGCGCCGCAGTCTTTCACATGGTGCATGTTGGTGTCGTGTGTTTGAGCTGAAACGGTTGACCTTCCCTGCACACCTGCCCTAAGTAATGTTCTCATTAGGAGTCCCACTAGTACTTCGTTAGTATTTTCGTATTAACCCATTAGTTCTATTATCAACAGGAAACTTCCATGCAGATAAATGAGGAATCTAATTTGATGTGAATTCACACAAAAGTCCTGGTCTCCACTTGTCACTTTCCTCGTAAGCGCTCAGCCCGCCCCTCCCACCGTCCATCTCTTTTACTCCTGCGCTCCTGCACTCCCATTCCTATCCATCCTCCCTTTCGCCGAGCTCAAACCTTGGTTACGTGGCTGTTGCTATGCTGGGCTCGCAGGGTCGGGATCTGAAGGCTTTCCTGCGCTAATCCGGCATCTGCAATCTGTGGGGTCAAACACGACCGTCTGCTCTGTATCTACATCCTGCACGTGTTCACCTTCTGTTGATTAGCAAAATGTGTTTGTATGTTTTAATTGGTAATCAGTAACGAGTTGACTTAGGTTTTGTTGGTAAACACCTAGTTGGTTGTCCTTGCACATCTATTTACACGGGCTATAAGGGGTTGTCTCCGCGAAGTTTAGCTCGTGCATGTCTTTCCGTACTCGCACACATTAGCACATCTTAGCTGCTCCTTTATAGGATTATGGTTAAATGGAATGTTGAGATTTTGAGGCCGAGCTGGTGATAACGCTGGAGTCTGCCTTGGGAGAGAAAATTAATTATTGAGGATAAAATCAGAGGAAAGAAGATAGTTACCAATGTGCTGGGGAGTCATTGATATTTCGGTGCAGGCTTTCCGACAACATGCAGTGCTCATCACACCCTCGCTGCGTGTGTGTGCGAGAGGGTGGGTGTAAGGCTTTCCAAACTTCATAGGATTTAGCCTGGAATCCTGTCACAGACAACCATTTGGGCTTTTCGTAGACTTTACATAATGAAAGAGCTTTTTCCACAAGGTATCTAACTGGTTTTGCTCTTCCCCTGACTCTGATTCTCAGTCTGATTCTTTGGGGTTTTTGGGAATTTAATCTATTTTTGTAGAACAGTTCATAAGCACTGTCGCAAAAATATGATTTGAATTTCAAGCACACATTAAATCTGTGTTTGAAAAATTTTTGGCTTTTAACAAACCAAAAAAAATGTCTTTTGAGGGGAAAAAGGAAAACTAGTTTTACCTTCTAAGAATTAAAGTTCAACCTGGACCAAAACCCGACAGATATCCTCTTTATACCAAGAGTTGTGTCGCATGAGCTGATGAGGTCGGGTGTTTCGTGTTTAGAACAAAATCTCGTAGTTTTACCATCCTTTTTTCTGCAGCAAATGAATATTTCGGTTTAACATTTTATCAAGATAAATGGATGTTGGATTGATGGATTTTGTCAGTTCACAGTGTATTTATTAGAATGGTGAAGAGCTGACGAAAAATTGCTGACCTATCACAGCGTGTACACTGCTCCTTTATCAGATGGAATGTTATCAAATTGGCCATGTATTACAGTTGGCTATTTTTAAAATTCTTCAAAAAAAAAAGGAACTATGAAGGTACTGGATAACAGCATTGGTATGTATGAAGCGATAGTGGATTTCTTGTACCGTTAAGAATAAAACTGTAATTACCAACAGTTGTGTTCTTTTGTGGATGATGGAAAAGGGTAACAAAAGTTTTGCGTTCTGACAGTCTCTCTGTTGTAAATGAGCCGCGAGGCAGTGACCATCGCTGACCATACCAGCTTTTCTCTATCCAGACAGATTTGCATGTGTGTGCAGGTAAGCGTCGTTCCCCCCCCCTGCCGTGAGTGCACATTGATCAATAGTAATTGGTTTGAGTGTCTCAGGCCTGCGTCCTTCCTTTGTACCGTGGGCCTTTTGTAGCCTGGTGACACTGGGCCAGAGAAGAAAAGCATGAGGTGGGGGCGTGGGGGTGAAGGCAGACAGAAAATGGAGGATGTTTGCAAGTCGACAAGCTTGACTGATTCCCCCAACCAAATCTCCGGATATTTATTCAGTATTACTTGCTAATCTAAAAAAAAAGAAAAAAAAAATTCCTGCTGTCCCTTTCCGTTCTTGGTGCCCCTCATTTGAGAGATTTTGTTAGTGTGCAACTGTATTTGTGCAGGTTTCTCCCGTAGAATGAGCTTCAAGGGGTGCGATGAGACCGATAACTTGTTAAAGATGGATTAAAAGATCCCTCCGCTCGACTTCTCCTGTGTAGATACACAAGTACGCACTCAAAGTATCTTACCACCCCTCTCCCTCACCATCCTCTTTCTTTTATGCCTTCTATAAAAGTGATGTGTGCTGAGTGAGTTTAGCAAGCTCCAGTGGTATTAGCGGGGAGGCATTAGGCATAAACTCTAAGGTATATTAAAGCAACGGCCCTGTTGTTCATATAAACACACCAATTCAATTTAGCCTGCCCCAGGGGGAATGGGATTTAGCTGCTACCAGGAAGAAGGAGGGGAGGGAGTGTTGAGTTGTGAGGTAAGACAAGAGGCGGAGGTAGAACTGAGGGAGCGGTAGAGGAGAGACGGAGGCAGCAGAAGGAAAGAAAGGGCAGGCAGAAGGGGAGGTTTGTGCTTAGATGGGGAGATTGGCATATGGGAGTGGCATGGTAGATAGTTGCTGGAATTCATTATTGTCCTCACATTAACGACATGACGTAAGGCCCCGTACGCACATGCCCGCCAGCCTCCCTCCCTCGGGTGCAGCCAGAGCCTGTGCACCGTGGCGTTAGGTGGGGAAACGCTCCAGTTCTATTATTCAATCCAAATTCAAATGGGCTTGTCAAGAAAGCTGCCACTTTTTATTACCTGTCAGAGAGGCCGAGGTATGGAGAGAGCAGCGGGGAGCAAATTAAACGACAGTAAATACAATCGCCTCCTCTTCCTCCGCTGCCATTCTGCCTTCCCGGCTCGGTGTGTTTAACACACACTTGAAGATTTTTGACAGCGAGTTGTTGTTTGACTCTATCTGAAGTTTCCCCCCACCTGCCTGTCAGTCAGATGCAGGGAGACCTAATTAGTTTGTTCATCACTAAATGCAATCTTTAGCCAATATGGAAACAACTGAGCCAAGAAGTGGATTTCACATGAGGGAATCATGGGAAGTCGAAAAGGAGGGTGGAAGAGACCCTGATGGAAAGATGGAGGGGTGTATTTAAGAGGAGTGGGGAGGGGATGTGCGGTTTCATCCAAACACACACACACACACACACACTAAGAACATCCCGACCAGCCTCTGTCCGTCTTGCCCTCTTCAGCCAGGCATAACCTCTGCCATCTGGCCACACATTTCTCCAGCTCCTCTTCTGCCTCCCGCTTTTCCTCAACTCCTCTCCTCTTCCACATCTGTTCTTTTCAGGCCCCCATCACCACTTTTACTTTCCGTTGGCATGTAAAGAATTTGTTAGTTTGGTAGATTTGCCAGTAAAGGTCTTTTTTTTTACTTCATTTTTTGAGTTTGTGCTTCAGCCGTGAGCTCACAGATTCAGCCCTGTCACATGACGCCAGAGGTCAATGCTTCTTCCACCGGGTTAGTAGGTTTAGAACTCGTGTTATATTTTTGCATTTCGGAAAGTAAAACATTATAGAAAATGTTTTATTCTGCTGTTCTTTTCACAGTAACTAAAAAAAATCTAATTCACTGTTTTATTTTGACATGTTATTCTAAATAATTAATATATTAGGTGACCCTAATACACCTTAAGTAGATTTTTTTAAATAGTTATTTTACAGCCATAGATAATGAAAATTAGAAATATAGTTGTTCTGTTTCTGAAGTATGTCTCATGCTTTAAACTTTACCTGATAAAAGGCAAAGCTTGATGTATTTATAAACTGGATTTGAAAGAAGCAATAAAGGAGCCATATTAGGAGCTCCTCTTCTAATCCTCCATTGTTCTTTGTCTGTCCCCAGTCCCACAGAGGGGCTGCTCTAATTAAGGGCTAATAATTGTATTGTTTTATAAAGTCTGTAGAGGCGAAGATTCTGCTCAACAATTCTGTCTGTCCTCCGGTGTGCCCGGCTCGTCAAAGGCTATCTCACTGGATAAAGTCAGAAACCCACTGTGACTTCTTTTTTATGCGTGTGTGTGTGTGTGTGTGTGTGTGTGTGTGTGTGTGTGTGTGTGTGTGTGTGTGTGTGTGTCTGTGTGTGTGTGTCCTGTGGGGCATACAGTAGGTGGGGGGGGGGGATCAAATCTAAATTAAAACTTTAAAGCACCATTATTTAATTACCCCAAAGGCTGTGGATTTGATGGGTTTGAGGTCTGTGTGTGTACATGCCTGTGTGTGAGTGTGTGAGTGTGTTTTGTTTCCTCTTGCATTTTAATTTTTAGAACTGTTTAGGATTTCGGTTTTTCAATTTGGCCTTTCTCCTCTGTGTCTGTATGAATGAGTCCTCCTGCGTGTTTGTGTGCGCTTGCGACCACAGTCTACCATATTATTAGTGTGCACACACACACACACACACACACATTCACACACTCACTGAGGTACACAGAAGCGCCAGCAGATAAAAGGGCATTATGGTAAATTCCACTTAATGACAAATTTTTAATTTGGGGAACAGGGTCTGCTGAATGGAGCTTAATTACCGGGGCCAAAGATCCCTTGAAAAAATAACCTCCCCTCCCAACATGCCCAACTCGCCTGATAATGGAGCCCTCTGTAAAATGCCTCAGATTAACCAATGCAGTTTACCCTCCCTCCCTCTTTCTCCCCCTGTATAATAACAAAAATACCAATCATGAAAATTCTATCTGCCTCCCAGCCCCCCATCAGCGCGCTTCCCTTTCCCGCCTTTCTGCCCTCCCGCCCACTGCCTGGCTCACTCCCTCTGGAGGAAATTCATCAAAATGAAATTGAGGTTGCAACTCAGTGGTTTTATTAAAATACATTTGCCCCTGACAGACACTATGCTGTTGTCTGTTTGCTCCTGAAGACAAAAAGGACCTTTTGAATATTTTAGTTACTTTTATCAGCCCCCCCGTGTTCCGTGTTATGGACTCATATGAGTGTGCTATTAGTCAGAAAATACACTTGTTGATTTACTTCTGAATTTAAGAGCGATACTCCTGCAAACAGACGTTTTTGAAGACACATATTGACACTCTTTGATGGTATTCTCTGTACAGGTAGAATGGATAAACTGTCAAAGACTCAACCATACTTGTGCACTTTATTGGAATGTTGGAGCACAATAAAAATCTCCACTACAATTTCCCACAAGCCAGAGGATAATCAAATGACTTGTTTGGTTTGGTTTTCCGTCTTCTACGAGAAAAATATTGAATCACTTTATTTTTGCTCAACTAAGATAATGTTTGTTACAGAATTACTGAAATGTATTCAACTAATTGATTCATCAGATATTGTTTTCACCTTTTGCTTCATGTTATTAATTTGATCTATATATTCTACGGGGGGGTTATATTAAAGTAATCTCTCAACTCCAGGACTTTTGGCCAAACCAGTGAGGGACTTTTGTTGATATTACTGTTTTTAAACAATTCCATCCATCCATCCATTACCCTACCCACTTTATACCCTGTGGTGTCGCGGGGTTTAAACAATTCCCTTTTTGATAATTTAGCAATACCGTCAATTATGCCATTTTAGGAGATTAAAGATAAAGATTAAAGATGTTAAATGGTTGTTCAAAATAAACTGCAATAAAATCAGATTTTATTTTTCTTAGTTGAAAATTATAAACATTAGGATAAACTGATGTGGATGGTTATATTATTCGGAAATGCTGAGTAATTGCTAATACACAACGGTAATCAACAGTTATTTGGAATATTGTGTCAGTGTTAAAAATTTAATGTAGTCAGAAGTGTATAATTAAAATATGCTGATTTTATGTCAAACCTGAGGAGACGCATGGTTTTGTCCTTTTTTGAAATGTGAACATGTTTGTATTATCATACACACCGCCTGGCTCACTTTTTTGGCATTCTCTGGTCCCGCTTGTTGTGTACAGTGATTGGACCATGTGGTTGCCATGCGGTTGCCAGGCCGCGCCCCTGCTGTGTGGTAATTGGTGTCTGCGGTATTGCCGCGTGGCAGCGGTGCTGTGAGTGACAGATTTGGCCACCTGCCCTGCCCTGGCTGCCATCATGGTGAGGTGGAGGAGGAGAGGTGGCACAGGTCTGGTACGGGGTGAAGGCTCCACTTGTCATGTGGGGCGCGGGGGGCCAATTCGGTGAAATATGCGATGGCCGACTACAAGGCTGATTCAACAGGATCTGGGTGATGGCATCCGTTTGCTTTTTGCCTTTTTGGGCTCCAAGTGTTGGATCGTCACCTGATCGTCATGCCAACTGATCTCAGGAAGAGCCTGAGAACACATTACTGCTTTTGCCCCCATCGCTGCACCGAAGGCTGATGTCAAACACACAGAAATGGGCGCAGAAACGGCAACGGCGGTGAAATAAAATCCACAGCCTTCATCCGTTATAGTTCTGTGCAGCGGTTGAAACCGGGGCTGGTCGTCCTGTTCTGAATATCACTGGATGTTATTTGCCTGATTTCCACTCTGCACCAGTGTTATTCCCACAATCAGTCAGTACTTTCTCTACCTAGAAGTTTTTTCTGTTGGTGGCTTTGATACCCAGCCAGTTTCCCTTTTGTTGTCTTTTAATTTGTTCCTCTGGCTCATACTGATGGCTGTTCCAAGCTCCCCTCCCTCCCCTTTTTGTGCTTTCCTTGCACCATTCATTCACCTCGCTCATTATTCGGCCGTCTTTGCTGTGTTTTACACCCTCGGCCAGATATTTCTGCTGCACAAAAGAGCAAGAAATGCTACATGTTATGTGTTTTTGTGGGTATGACAGAGAGAGAGCGAGACAGAGATGGATTTAACATTGCAGAGGGCAACGTTGATGTCAAAAAGGCAGGATTCGAACATGCGCACACCGCACACTCCCACCCACCCCTCCCCATTGTCATGTATAGTGTTGCTAATCTGGCCTTGTTGCTTCAGTGTCAAACTCAGCCTCCATTTAGAGGGTTAGGCCCGTCTTTGACTCCCAGCCTGTGTGTACTTTCGTGCTGGTGGCTTCGCTAATGGGTCCAGACAAAAGGCAGAAAGGTTTGAGGTGCCTGTTTAAGTGTTGGGACCAGAGGGATGGAGGAAAGGCACGGCGGGCCCAGGCTTTGATGTAGCACCCACCAGCATGTGCGCTTACACACATAGAATGCACAGTACTGGAGTCAGTCAGCTGATTATGGTTGTCTGGAGTGACTGCTCCATCCTTGGCAGACTGTCTTGGCTTTTCCTGTCTCGTCCTCGGGTTATCGCTGGAACCACGTTGTCCAGCCGTCTTCACATAGGCAAGAAAGTTGGTTGTAGTCCTTTTATATTCCCTTCTTAAGTGTGCATGTTTGAGCACATGTGCACAACACCCCAGGAGAGCCAAGTGTTCACGGTTCATCAACCACACGTACATTTTTTGTTGTCAGTGGTAGAAGGGACAGATTAAGAGGATGCACACACAAACACACACAGGACCCTTGCTCAGTCTCTTTCTCTCTCTCACACACACACACACACACCCAAATTCAGCATTTTGCTCTGTTCTGCTGACTGTGATGAACTGGCACGCTGCCTCCTCCCTTTGTGTCCCGAGCTTTTGGTAATCAGGGTATCTGTGAGACAGACAGGTAGCATCTGTCGCTTGCTCTCCCCTGATCTTACTTCTCCGTTGCCGCCTCTCCCCCCCTTACCAAGTCATTGTGTTAAATTTCCCCAGACGACAGAGCGGTACTTACATTTCTCCTCACCTGTTCTGCCTGTAGATAGTCTAAAAATTGCACAACTGTAGCCAACATGGCAGAGGCCTCCACACTCCAGTCAGCTGCTTGGTGAAAGCTCAGCCATCTGCCTTTTTTAAGCTCCAGACTCCTTCAAGCCAGTGGGGCCTGAGTGAAACAAGTACCTCTGATGGCTGGTTCTGAACAGGGCCTCAAGCTTGATTAGCATTATTTGACCCGGCATACAGACAGCACCCCCATCCCACCAGCCCTGTCTTTTTTTTTTTTTCCTCCTCCGCTCCTCCACCCCTCCACCCATGTGTTTGATTCCTCGGCCGTGACAAAGAGCTTTACTCTTTCTGTGTGTGTGTGTGTGTTGGTGAGATGGGGGGCCCTTAGATTAAGGGAAAGCTTCCTGCTCTTTATTTAAGGAGCCCCCCCGGGGGATCTTTGGGAATGACTTTCGTTGAGTCATTGACATCTACTCACACACTTACACGTTTCGACACACACACTGAAGTTTTAAATCAGTTTATTTATTATTTGGCACCTTGCACACTGACTGGGTGCTGGATGTACGTACGGCCTGGTAACGCTTCTCATTTTTATGTCCAGTAACTAACTAGGTGGTGAACTGGTCTGGCTAACGCTAATAACTGGGACAACTCTTTTTCCAGTTCCTAATCGGAGCTGAAAAAAAGTT
>CAAE01011717.1:9332-35357 GCA_000180735.1 Tetraodon nigroviridis
ATAATGTTGAACTAAAAGCTGCATCTGTCTTACTGAAGCTACAGCACATTTATCTTGTTCCTAGTGTTGCAGTTGATGAACTTTTACAAGAGTTCGACTATTTGATAAGCACTGCTTCTGTCCCTATTGTTCAACAGTCCATCGCTCAACGTTTAGAGAAAAGCAACTGTCAAGTCAATGAAACTGTTTTGCAGGATTTAGCATTAACTATTTGTAAATCCAATCCAATTTCAGGTTCTTTTGATAGTTGCAGCCCTCTTTCTACTGCCTGGAAGTGAAAGATATATTACAAAAAACATTTTAAAACTGTAGAACCAATTGAATTTGTACTTGACTTAAAATCCAGAAAATCCTTCCAGTACATTTCTATATTAGATTCTTTGAGACAGCTCTTAAGCTGTCAGTCTGTTTTGGATAAAACAATTAATTTGATATCACCCCATCAAAGTCAGTCAGGTAAAATCCAGTATAACTCTTTTTATAATGGAAGTAATTACATAGAAAATAAGCATTTGTCAAAGGATTGTGCAATTTCACTCATTTTATATGTAGATGATTTTGAAATCTGCAATCCTCTCGGCACCTCAAAAAAACCCATAAAATCTGTGGAGTATATTGGACTTTGGGGAATTTACCTGCTAGTTGTCACTCATTGCTGTCTAATATATATTTAGCTGCACTTATATATAGTGAGGATGTTAAAACCTACAGTTTTGATACTGTATTGAAGCCCTTAGTAGATGATCTTATCACACTTGAACAACAAGGATTGTTTATTGCAAAGTTAGGGAGAACTCTAAAAGGTTTTGTTCATTGTGTAGTGGCAGACAATCTCGGGGCCCATGGTATTGCAGGTTTTGTAGAAAATTTTTCAGGTAAATATATCTGCAGATTTTGTACAGCTGAAGATATAGATACACAACGCAAGGAAGTCAAGTCTGGAACATTTTGTGTAAGAAATGAGGACATTCATAATTCCCATCTGAAAGCAATAGAAGAAAAATCACTGGCGAGTCATTTTGGAGTAAAATCAAAGTGCGTGTTATCTGAAAAGCTTTCATATTTTTGTGTAACACGGAGTTTCCCAGCAGATATAGCTCATGATCTCTTTGAGGGAATCATTCCTATTGAGATTGCTCTTTGTCTTGATGTTTTGATTTCAAAAAAGTATTTTACACACGTTTTCCATTTAAGTGGACAGACAAGACAAACCGTCCCCATCCTGTCACGTACGCTAAGAAGAGAACAATTGGAGGAAATGCCCACGAAAATTGAAGCTTGCTGAAATTTCTTCCTTTTTTGATCGGAACTAGAGTTCCCACAAACGAACCAGTTTGGCAAGTGCTCTGTGAATCAAAGGACATTGTAGAACTAGTTGTTGCGCCTTTTCATACTGAGGATTCAATTTGTTATTTGGACTTCAAGGTATCTGAACACCGGGCAGTATTCCAAGAACTTTGTCCTCATCAGAGAATTCGGCCGAAAACATCATTAGCTTGAGCATTATCCACAGTTGATACGCCAGTTTGGTCCCCTTGTAGCACTTTGGACTCTGAGATTCGAGGCAAAACATAGCTTCAATTTCAGACTGCATATAATCTGCATATGTGTGAATTTTCTAAGCCATTATTGGAGGTTACAAATGTTTCAACATTCACTGACCTAAACATTTGAACAAGGACATTTCACTGGGATTGAAACAAAAACACCCACATATGGACAGTGTGAACCTTGCAAAAAATGTGACCTACAACGGCTTTAACTACAGGACTGGAATGGTTTTAGCCCATGGGTCTTTGGCTGGACTACCAGAATTCTGTGAAGTAGTTCACACGATTGTGCTACAAGAGACATTAATTTTCATCGTCAAAATTTTGGATGCTTGGTATCTGGAACATTATCGAGCTTATGACTTGGTCGCATCTAGTAATAGTAATAGTAATACATTTCACTGCTTTTCACTGTAACGTTTACGTTATAACGTAAACAGTATAGTTTGACATTAATTATAAAAACCCCTCACATTCTTCACAATTCTAGGGAACAACGTGAGACATTGACTGAATATGATCTTGATGTGGGTCATAGTCAATTCTGTACTACAACTAATAGTGATATTTCTTTTTTTGTGTTTCTACTAGATCAATTTGGATGGGCTAAGATGGCAGTGAAACAGCCATTCAAGCTACGTGTTATCCTGAGTCCTGATGACACCAGGAAGCTTCTTCTTCCTCGTACTGACCAGATAAGCCTGTTTGAGTTACGTCAAACGCGCGACAAGAGAGTCTTTGTGCGTCCATACATGATTAAGGAATGGGATGATCATGTGTGCCCATGTGTATGATGTGGCTCTTTGCAGTAACACAGAAAAAAAGTGACTCTTAGTCTCTGAGTAGTTGGCCACCCCTGACCTAGTAAGTAGTTTTGGAGTATTTAAGTGTTTTTAATTCACTTTTATTCTAGCCGAAACATAACATAATTAATAACTTTAAAACGCATATAAATATTTTCTGGTTTCTTTAGACATTAGTTCTTTGTCCTGTAGTGGTTACAATTAAACTTTTGTTTTTATTTAATTTAATTTCCACCAACAGTACCTCCAGTACATTAATTTTATGCAATAACTCTGTCTGGTCTTTTGTCGGGTTGATCAAAGGCATGAAGCTGAAGCTGTGCTTGACAGGTGTGCAATGGCAGTGTTTGTCATCAGGGAGGAAGAGGATCCTCTCCGGCCCCCACGGCACATTGGAGTTGTTATTGATGGTGTGCAGGTCCTCACTAACTTGCAATCACTTCTGCATGGATGTGCCACGTTATTTGGCCTCATTTATGCTCTAAACCTGAGCTATCCAAGTGATTTAAAAAACACTTTTGATGCACTGCAGAAATTATTCATGGAGATAGAAGGAAAGAAAATGACACGAAGAGTGTGCAGCCTGAACCTCAAACTCAATATGTAGATTGGTGAAATATTTTTTTTGTTTGGTGTTTTGTTTTGTGGCTTGTTTGTTATTGTTAATTGGATGAAGAAAAATGGTCATATGTACCAACTTTGACATGATTCAAGGAGTTCTAGCAAAAGTTTTATATGTGAAGATTTGCAGATTTTGTACCAGTTCAGATTCGACTGTAGAGCTATTTGCTTTTATTGAAATTTGCACTTATTTTGCAATGTTTATGTCATCCACACATTCTAGCTCACCAAACTGTGCAATAAGTGTGAGGTTGTGGAGTGTTTTTGTTTTAAATGCAATTTTGATGCACATTTTCAGACAATGTGAAATGTTTTTATTTAGTGTGACTAAATTTGAAACACAATAATTTTATATTTTCCTACAAATACAGCTTTTATTTTAAGATGGGATGTAAGTTGTCCAAAACACATGTTGTGATAATGTTCAAGTTTCTGAATAAAAATAAATTGTTGAAGGACAGTTTAAAATTATAGTTTGTGCTAATGTGGAAATTTAACCTGAGAAAAGTTAATAAGGTTGAGTGTAACAAAATTACAGCAAATTAATTAGTTTACCTCAAATTAAAAACTTAATTTAGATTTATTTTATCCATCCATCCATCCATTATCCTACCCGCTTAATACCCAGTGGTGAATTTATTTTTTCATTTTACATTTTTTTTTCTTCGAGCACCTGCTTTCCCTGACGGCACATCACTGTTTAGATTTGGACGTAGTGTTTTAAGCTTGAAGGTTTTGATGTTGAAACTGGGTTTAAATTAGGCTTATGTTTCTGCACAAAGAATGATTGTTAGGGTGTGGTTGGCTGTGTGTGTAATTATTTCTTGGTTCTCCTCCCCCATGCCAACTATAATTTTATAATGTTGCTGTTATGTGTTCACTGCTTGTCACAAGACATCTGCTTGTCTTCTGTCTGGATATATTTACTTTGTAGAAGGGTAAGAATTGTTGATTTATTTCCTATTAAAATGCCTGCTTTGTAGCCTTTTGGATTTTTTAAAATATAAATTTGGTAGTAAATTCTTTAAATTATTCTTTTTCTTCAAAAGAAATAATGAGACAGGGTTAGGGTTAGGGTTTTATTAACATTTATAAGTGACTTATATTTTATTTACCATAGAAAATTTCAAAGAAGAAATACATTGTACTTCCCTTTTTTCATTCTTTTGTTCAATTTCAGACATAAATTTGAATCTTTGGAAAGCCCAAGTTTATTTAAAACCTTGAACCACTGTTTTTTGCTCCTAAAAATTATGTTATCATTGTAAAAATTATTTATTAAAAAATAAATTGTCAATTTGGGTTATGGTAGGAAAAAAATAAACTCCAATAAACAATTTGTTCAGGCGTTGGTTTGTTTTATGACGCTGTGGGACCAGAATGACTACAGTTGCATTTTCACAGCAAGCGCCGCTCTCTGCAGTGTTACGACGCTTCCTTGTGGCGTCACATTTGTGATAAAAATTTGCACCATTACAATTTTTTTGTAATGCCCAATTACAGCAAGCCAACATATGTTAAAATTACTAACAAAGCACTCAAAGAAATCCTGTACTGAGAATTTTCCAAACAGAAATCTGCAACAATAATGATTTTAGTGGTCTTCAGGTTCAACGAAGTTGGACCAAACTTTTATTTTTATTGAAGGCTACAAGTAAAGTTTGTTTAGGATAGAGACACATCTTAATTTTTTATTCCTCTCTTCCAACCTCATAAACAGTTCATTAACGCACCCTGCTGGTCACAATCTGACACAAGAAGACCCAGAAGCACACACATCTAAGCAGTTTCATCCTTGTTTTGCAACAATGGCTAAAAAGGTCTGATCACATCTTTATCTTTTTCAACAGATGATTCCCAACATTTCTAAGAAAGCGCTCCTCTTTGCAAGTCTTGGCTTCAATTGTTGTGTTCTGCTGACATACTTCTATTTTGGCTCAACTCCTTCTTGTCCCTTGTCATTCCAAACACCTGAGGAGGGCAGAAGAATTGAAACATCAGGAAATAAACCTCTCAAGCAGGTTCATTTAACAGAGTATGTTACCCCAGTAACTGACTCAGAGTTAGGCCTGCTTTCTGAAAACAATAATCGTGGGTTTCCTTTAAATGACAACAAATTAACTCAGCTTATTTCCAGTTACCCCAGTGACTGACTCAAAGTTCTCACTAAATACGCTTTCTGAAATGGCCCCTGATCTCTTTTGTTAACTGTTTCACAGATCATCCTGCTGTCGACAAAAAAAAATCTAAGCAGATGCTGACATACCTATGCCTTATAGCTGCTCCTTTGTTGCGTGACACTTGCTGGATAATGTCTGATCGCATCTTTATCTTCTTCCACAGATGACTCCTGACTTTTCCAAGAAAAGACTCCTGTTTGCAGTTTTTCTTCTCAGTTGCTTTATTCTGTTAACTTACTTGTATTTTGACTCATCTCCTTCTTGCCCCTTGCATTTCCAAAAATCTGTGGAGGACAGAGGAATTCCAACAACAACAGGAAAGCCCCTCATCCTGTTATGGTTCTGGCCGTATGGACAGAAGTTTGCATACGACTCTTGTAAAGTTTACTACAATATTGACGGCTGTGAGCTCACAGATGACCGATCCCTTTACGACAAAGCGCAGGCTGTTCTGTTCTTCCACAAGGACATACAGTGGAATCTGGGAAACTTGCCAGTGGAGCCGCGGCCATATTTTCAGAGGTGGATTTGGTTCTACCTGGAATCTCCCAGGAACACAATCAGGATACCAGGCCTGGAAACAGTTTTCAACATGACTCTGAACTACAGGAAAGATTCCGACATTGTAGCCAGGTACCCTCTTACCATCAGAGAGGAAGTATTGACGGAGAAAATAGTTCTGCCAGAGAAAAACAAAATTGTGTGTTGGATCGTTAGCAATGCTGCTACATCCACTGGGACAGGTACAAGAGCGCAATTTTATAATGAACTATCCAAACATATTAACATTAATGTTTTTGGTGTGGTGTACACAGGGGTGAAGTTGGAGATTGATCAATATTACCAGCACCATTGCTAGCTGTAAATTTTACTTATCATTTGAGAACTCATTACACAAAGATTACATCACAGAGAAGGTCAACGGACCCCTTGCAGCAGGAACCGTTCCTGTAGTTCTGGGACCCCCAAGAGCCAACTACGAAATGTTCTTCCCTTCAGACTCCTTTATTCACATAGATGATTTTGCAGATCCAAAGGCACTGGCAGAGAATCTGCTCTCCTTGGACAAGGATGAGGAGGCATACATGCGCTACTTTGAGTGGAGGAAGTACTTCAGCGTCATTCCTCATCAGCAGTCACTCGACAGAGAATTCATCCCCCCCGTGTGTTACGCTTGTCAGCACCTGGCCACCGACAATTATTACCATGAAATAGAGGACCTGAATAAGTGGTACTTTGATTAAAAAATTAATTATTTTCATGACAATTGAAAAAAAAAATTTCGGTCATATTTTGCTGTTATAAATAATTTTGGAGAGAATGCTGGTTTGGTCACCGGGTGACAGTACACACACACAGTTCATAGGAAACTTTATAAGAAAGATTTGTGTATGTGCTTATTGTGTTGCAATTTTGTGGTGATTGCAACAGTACGGAAGTTAATTTCTGGAAGATAATGCGCCATTTGCTACAATAGATAGCAAGGTAATGCGGTAATGTCCCCTGGTTAATAGTCATTGTATATCCATTCAACTATTTTAACTCTGAAGGTGAACTGCAGCGTGCTGAATGTGGAAACTCTGGGGAATGCTGTACAGCTTTAGTTATTACAAAGTAAGTGTATATCAATAAAGTCGGTGATTACTCCCCTGTACTCAAGCTTGTTCCCCTTTTACATGCAGCCAACGATGGCGGTGTCGTCTGAGTACTTCTGGAGATGCCACTCTTCCGAGTTGTGTTTGAAGTCCGAGGTGTAGAGGGAGAAGAGGAATGGTGAGAGCGCGGTCCCTGTGGAACCCCCGTGCTGGGAAGGGAATTGGACGATCCGGCACAGGAGCCTTTCACACGGCCGCTTATAAGGCGTCCATGTGATTCTTACGGGGCACAGGTGAGCTCCACCTTAATGCCCCGCAGCTTACCAGATCCATAAAGTGGTAGGGGAGGGGCTGGAAGCCGCCTAAACTTACGGCCGTGACGGCTGGGTTACGGTCGCCTAAACTTACGGCCGTGATACAGCCGTGTTTTTTGGCCTTTAGTAAGACACCCCCCCCCCCTGAAGAACTACTGTTGATGTGGTTAACAGTCATTGTATATCCATTCAACTATTTGAAACTGAAGGTGAACTGCAGCGTGCTGAATGTGGAAACTCTGGGGAATGCTGTACAGCTTTAGTTATTACAAAGTAAGTGTATATCAACAGGATCTGGTGTGACTTTATGATGGTTAACTACTTACTGAAATGATCTTATTTGTTTATTTGTTGTTGTTAGTTACAGCCCACTGCTGTCTTTTATTTTCTGTTTTGCTGTATGGAGATATCTCCGAGAAGAGAGAAAAACACTATGGCCTTCTGATTTATGATGTCTGGTTTTCTTCTCTCCAATCCTCCTTTATTGTGAACCTCTGGATTTCTACCATATATGGTTGAATACTGTTATGTGATTATGCAAAGAAGGCCGTGCTTATTTGATCATATAAAAACGCAACATTAGGACATCAAGTAGTATCAAGTGTACTGCAGCGCTTGTGAGATGCTAGACTTTGTCCTTTCCAAATAAACACCTATTTATCCTGAGTCTCAGCGTCCGTGAAGTTTCTTCTACGTCAACACATCTCACCGACCACCAGAAGAGATTCACCACAGTTCCTTTTTTCAGTGTGCCCTCACCCTTCGTGGGGCGTAACCATACACGCAGAGAATAAGCAAATGAGAAATCAGCTTTCAGCGACACCACGTAGTCTTTCTGGGGCCCAACCATTGCCTGGGCCCAACGAGGATTAATAATGGAAATGGACCACAAGGTAAACTAGAATTTATTCACCAAATAACAGATAAAGACATGTCCTGTCTTCCATCACCTTAAAGATTTAAGTTAACCCTAAGTTGACCTATATGTTTAAAATATATTAATTTAGAGAGAGAAAACTGGAATTTGCTATATTTTGCATTTTGTTTACATTTATCAAAAAAAAAAAAATCACAAAAAAGCTTCATTTATAGTGTACAAAGATGGATGAGAAAGAATAATAGAAAAATCGAAGAATGTTTATGTGAGGTCTCCTTCATAACACGTGCTTTCAAAACCCTCTAGATGGAGTTGGAGGCCACAGAGTAGATCGCGCTGATCAGACACAGACAGCTGGCGGACAGGATGCTGCTTGAGCCAAAGATGCTGCTGTCGGTCGTGGGCGATGGCCCACTTGTGGTTACAGGCCTGCCTGAGCTGCTGTCGGTCGTGGGCGATGGCCCACTTGTGGTTACAGGCCTGCCTGAGCTGCTGTCGGTCGTGGGCGATGGTCCACTTGTGGTTGAATTGCTGCTTGTCGTTGAGGGCTCTGGGTTTCTAACGTTGAAGGCTCTAGACTGAGCACCCCAATCTTTCAGAGTAAAGACCATGGTCAGATTCTCACCTGCAGGGAGACAAAAGAGACGGCTCGATTTTGCACATACACATTGAAATATGTGATGTAATCAGAGCTTAAACTATGAAGTATTCCTTTTTTATATTCTTTTCCATAATTTAGCTACCACAGCTCATAAATCTGACGAGAACATGACGCAGCCATACCGCTGTGAGGGATGGACAGGTCAGTGTAGTTTGCCCAGCAGCTGGTAAACAGGATGGTGGTGTTTCCTTGCAGGCTGCTGATGCTGTTCCCACTGGCATCCTTCAGACTGGCTGTTACTGTCAGAGTTGTCACTCCCACTGCCACACAGTTGCCCTGCAGACAGCAACAACAGGTTCAATATAGTGATGTGTGTGTGTTGTATATCAGTGTCAGACAAAACTGTAAAAATACTGTTGCTTTTGTTCCAACCACGTCATTTACCCTCCAAAGCTGCCATGCTATCGATGCACAATACCAAGTAAAGAAACAAAAAAACAAATGGAATTTCAGGTAAAAGTAAATAAAATTTTAGTGCTTGAGAATCAAAGGGTGTAATTTCACTTGAAGTAAAGCATAATGTCACACATATGCAAAATGGTCTTTCCTCAACCTTACGTACAGTACAATACTTGTATACAGGTTATTGATTTTTTTATGTATATAATGTCACATCCAATTTTCTATTATTAATCTTATTTAATTTTTTATCTTTATTTCCTCGTAAATATTTCTAATATTTATATTTATTGCAGTATGCTACTGGAACAGTGCAATTTCCCCATTGTGGAATAAATAAAAACACTATTCTATTCTATTTTATTCTATTTGCTGTGTGTCTCGATCCTAAGATGTCCTTAAAAGTTTAAAAACTCTTGCTTGCAACATACAGTTTTTTGTTTTTTGCCATTTATTACAAAATGGCCAATGTTGTGCGCAAAAAGTGAAAAACACTGTAAAAAAAAAAAAATGCTTATTGCTAACTCGCTAACTAAAAAATTCCTTACATGTGCTTTTGGCTGGACACCGGGCTCTCAACCTTTTGCAATTTAAACCTTTTTTTGTTACTGTAAACCACATTTCTAAAGACAGACATGGATGAGTTTAGGGAAGATTCTTTATCAACAGTTAAGTTGAAATAATAAAACAGACACCAAGCCGTAAGTTAAAACTTAAAGTTTTCAAAGAATTAAAACGTTTTGTAGTCCTGAACTGCTGTTAAAAAAGGTTTTTGTCAGGTTTAATCATTTTAGAAAACATCCCCACCTGCTCATCCACAGCCATTAGGCTGGGCTGCTGGTACAGAGGACCCACAAACTCTCCGGCTATCGGCTCCACCATCAGCAGCAGGTTGTTTACGCTGGACACGTAGCTCACTGTTGGCTCCTCCCTGGTGACCTCTGCGTTGGCCTCCTGAGACAGAACAGCAAAAAAAACAAGTGAGGCAATGATGAGCTGTGTGAAAAAAGAGCATATACCCCAGTGGACATATTACCTCTTTCCAACTTTCGTCTGATGATGACGGAGGCGGTGGTATGATACCCATTGAGGACACATTGAAGCCGATGGACTGACTGAGATTTCCTGAGACTGCAGCCTGTCCCAGATTATCCGCAAGGCTCTTTAATAAGGTAAAGTCCTCCTCATCTAAGTCAAAACCACATGGCACGTTAGTGTGTCGGATTCTGGAGAGATATGTTTAGAAAAGTCTCTGCTAACATACTGTCAGTGCTGTTGCTCATCTGCTGGACTGGCAGTTTCTTAATCTCCACCTCCACCTTCAGGCTGGTAGATCGCTTCCTGCGCCGTGCACCTGCATTTTCTGGGATGATTTTAGTGATTCTGATCATATCTGGAGGGATTTTGAGGAATGCGGCAAGGTTTTGGACCAGGTTATCTCCAAAGAATTCATCCTCAGTCATGGCGGGGAGCTCAAAAGCTATGACCAGAAGCGGGGAAGTTCGGATCTCCACCGGCTGGGAGCCTCTCACTAGTACCTTCAGCATCTTGTAGTCCTGGTCAAAGAAGTTGGTGCCCAACGCGTCACTTAGTTGAGGAACATACTGACCTAATTTGAACATAAGAAAAGCAGAAAAAAATAACAATGTGACAATAATTCACAAAAAGTCTTCAAAGAGGAAACTATAAAAATGACTTTGTGTACTTATTACTTCGTTTATATGACTGAAGCATCAGAACATTGCATTGTGAGGAACTGGAAACTGTACAATCAGATATAACCAAAAATCTGGGCCTAATTTGGCACAGGCCACAAGTTTTTAGTTGTAATTCAATGGAAAATAGAGAGGAAAAGTCATCTTAATGTCTTCTGTTACAGTCATGAGTTCATCACTACCTGAGTAGGAGGGCTTTCTCAGGGTGTAGTCAGTGTTGGCAGCGTTCCACTCTGCATTAGTCGGAGCAACCAGGACGTTGTCAGTGTAAACGTCCAAACGCTGAGGATTGGAGTAGAATACTGATACCAAGATGCTCTGCAGAGAAATAAAAATGCAAAAAAAAAAACAGAAAAAAAACTTTACTTTGATTTCTACAGCTGTAGACATGGTTAACCTTGGAAACCGAAGCTCTGGATGTGTGATCAGTCCGCACACTGACCTCAGCTGGATCAGCATGAAGCATCATGAGGCGAAGTTTCTGCGGGCTGACACTGCTGAAGAAGATGTCAAATGAATGGTTGGTGGCTATGATGCTGTGGAAGAGAGACACTCTTTTTTGGCAGGTGTAGCCTGCACACCACCCGTGATCCTGAGGACCTAAGCGCGATAGGACACATTTAAGACCTGATCACTTTATTTTTTTTTCATTGTTTGCGGAGAAAACCTCCTACCATTGATCAGATCCACGAAGCCGTCTCCTAAAACAGCCACAGGAGACAAACGTCTTGTTTCTGTGTCAGCATCAAGACTCTCGATCACCAGCATCCTGTAATCCAACCCAGTACACTTGTAACCCTGCCAGGTCCTCATGTATATGCAGTCTTTCCGGATCACACCTGACGACAAATGATCACATTAACAAGAGAAAATAAAAAAATGTAATCATCACAAAAAAGCCCAATGGAATCAAAGCTAAGAATAGAATAAGACAAAAAAGACAAGAAGCCCCAGTTAGCTGTCCAGATGAAAAAAAACATCTGTAAGAACGCTTTGGAACATGACCACTCATTGGCAGATATCTACCTTTGTGTGGGGCGATCTGGTCCACCGGGATGCGGCTGCCATTTGGAAACGTGAGCATGACGTTAGGAATACGGTAATCGCCGAGACCCCTTCTAGGATCACCATTCCATTCAAACTCAGACTGGGGGATCACAGACCCCACAGTGCCCAAGATTGAGCCATCCAAATCCTTCAACAAGGTCTTTTTCTTTGCATCGCAATCCATGTCCACACAGTCAGATGGATTGGCTTTGCTGCAATGTTATTGGAATATACCATTAAATTAGCTGCATACGCTTGTTTAAAAAACTAAAGACATTTGAAAAAGAAAAGGTCCTCATAGTCATTTTTAACATATATATTCTTTCTTGAGATTTTTTTTTTTTTTTTCAATCCTGACCTGACATCAGGTCTGTGGATGAAGATTTCCGCCTCCTCCGTGCTGTCGACCATTGTTATGCCTGAAGTGTGAATGGGGTGCTGCAGATCCTCATTGATTGGGTTGGTCATGAACATGATGTTGGTCTCACTGGAACAGACATTTCTAAAGCCAACAAACACCGTATCTGCAACAAAGATGGAGAAGGGCGATTTCAGTGATGCACCTCTGCAGAAGTCACGCTGAAACTCTGAACCGTGCTCTGTGTGTGTGTGAGCTCACTCTGGACTGTCATCAGTCCTTTAATGGCATTGTAGTTCATGTTTAAATGATGCGGCTTTGCAGGTGCAGTGTTGTGTCCAGATGCAAAGTTTGGCCAGCAGATTCCAGACCTGCCACCTGTCATGCAGTGGGGATTTTTTTTTTTTTTTCAGTTCGAGCATATACTCTTTCATTTGCTTACTAATATGCATAGTAACCAAGTTGTAGATGAAATCTATCTACTTTATGGAGGGCTGTGTGGAATGATTCGACTGTACCGTTCAGAGGCCGAGGAGCTCGATGACTTTCACTGTTTAAAATATTGAAATCACTGTTAGACAAAGTGTCGAAGCAGTTGAAGTTGGGGCTGCTTCCAACAATTAAGGCATTCTGGGCCAAAAAGAGAAGGAGAAAAATGAGTCTAAGGTCACTCATAAGGTCATATGATAGCACTAAAAAAGGAGAAGGTTTTATTCCTCACCTGAATGTGCACAGGTTTATCAGCAAATGCATGGGAGAGAGATGGAGGCGCATAGATGAAGGGCATGATGCCCAGACCATTGTCCACAAGAGTCACGTTGGACACAACAATACGCATGATGGTCTGAGGAGTAGACACACAAATTTGTGGTATTTTTTATCTGTACTTTATAACCAGAGAAAATCTGGGAAACTTTTTCTATAAAGGAATTCTACTATAAACTCTATAGTACTATAAGTACTATAGGTTAGTTCTCTGAATTCTGAGTGGACTGTACCTTCACGGCAAATTTATATACCTTTCAATATGTTATTTTGGGGCTGAAAAGATGTAAGTAAGGATGTAACCTGGAAATAGATGCCATGATCAAAGCTCTTCCAGATGAAAAAGCCTCTGATTTGACTGCAGCCAGGAAGTCCATCCTTGTTCATATAAACTCCAAAAAGACCACCGTGAGCCTCATTGTCCACCCATTTCTCATTTTCATTGAGAAAACCTGCACAGTCCAAAGACAGGGAGAAAGAAAATCTTTGTAACAGTCTGCAGATGTAGTTACTGCGTCTGTTTTATTCAACAGTGGTACCTGGGCATGGTTCACCATCAATGCGGTAAGCAACTCTTTCATAGCCTGCTACAATATTGTGCTGCAACACCACATTTGTCCCCTGACTGACCTAAAAATGCCACAAAGATTTATCATATATTTTTACACACGCTAAAACATGTTTTGTTGTATAATACGTTTAGAAAGACGCACTTCAATAGCAGCGTTCCAGTCAAAGTTAAAAGGCTCCTCTCTGTCCTGATATGATCCAGGCCACAGCGTCATCATCACCAGGTTCCTCCTTAATGTGATATTATTACCCCAAATTCTGATACCTGCAATAAATTAATGTTATATTGAAAAATATGTCCATGCTTGTAAACTTTGTTAACTGTCTTTCTGTCTTTACCTTCTCCCACAGTGTGGTGGATGATGTTGTCATCGATGTTGAGCCCCTCTGTCCCAGAGACGCCAAGGGCTGGAGAGAAGCCATCATGAAAAGCGCAGCCTTGAATGTAAGTGTCTCCTGCTGAAACCTTGTTTAAGACAGAAAAAGATGCAATCTATTTTTTTATATATATTGGAAAAACGTGTTTCGTTTCAGAAGCAGAGTAAGCTAAAATGAACTGTATTTTTTTCATGGGTAATATCCTGTTTCTGTAGCTGTGAAATGCTGCACGTGTGTCTGAGTGTGCATGAGTGTTGGCACCTTTCCCAGGTTGAGGAAGGTGGCAGAGAAGCGAGGATCTGTGCTGTCGGTCCACCCTTCTTGTCCAGAATGGAAGAACTCCACATTTCTGATCTGAGCAGTGCCTAAATAAAAGATGGAGTATTTGCATCAATAATATGACCTTGAAAGATTTGATTTTTACACATTTGTCATCACGATGTGTTTGTTTATTTGCGCACCTATAAATTTACTTTCCAGTCCAAGACAAAACATTCATCTAGAAAATTGTATGTATTAATATATCTAAACATACATATAAGTAAGAATATCAACACATAAAACCTTAAAATTGACTTGATGACACTTAATGATGATACTTGATGATACTTACTTACTGATAGAACTTGAATACTACTAAATTTTAAGTAATTACTTCCAGCTGCATATTTACTCATTTTAAAAAGTGCTCACAAAAGTAAAATGTCTTTTAATTGCCAGTATTTTCACTTGTAACTTGTTGTGTGGCATCAAATACAAGCATTAAACTAGTTTTCGTGGTAATAACAGTAAGTTTTTCTTTTCTTCGCACTGTAAAATAATTTATAGGTGCTCTTTTTTTGTGTGTGTGTGTGTATTTGACGAGCAATAATTACCTTTATAGTTGATTCCAGCGGAGGAGTAGGTGCCGACCAGCAGCCTGGCTCCAAATGACTCCTTCATCATCTCTGGATACTCCTCACCAATGATCCTAATGTTTCTGGTGAGCAGAGCGACGTCAGCGGCCAGAGTGTAGGAGAACGATGTACCTGAGACAGAGTGTGTCTCTCCTGAAAACAAGAAAGGCTGAATCAGTACTAGCTGTGACATTAAAAATGAACATAAACAACTCAAATATTACAGTGTCCATGGGCAGTTACTGACCAATGTGAGTGTAGTTTAAAGGCTGGTTGAGGGTCAGGACGCGGCTGTCGGCTGACACAGCAGTGATCCAGCGTTTTTCTGTCTCTGACGCGTTATAGCTGGTGGTAGAAATTGCCACCTCATCTCCAATCTGCAGAACCAACAGCGAAAAGACAAACACAAACATTAGTGTAATGTTAATAACAAAGTTGTCAGAAGTCCAAAATGCATAGATAAATATAATATGCGAGACAAAAATTTAAACAGTGCATATGCTTATGGTCACTAAATGAAAGTTTAGCTAAAATTAAAAAGTACTTGGGATTTTAAATTTTAAGATTTATCCATAAAAAAGAGGTACTGACCTTCCAGTCAACAGTTTTCGCCAAGGTCAAAGTGTTGGATCCAGCAGCAGCAGTGGCAGCCAGTTTAGTGTGGTAAACACTGTGAGGTTGCCCATACAACTCCAGTGTACCAAACACCCCTGTTACACAATAGCTTATCATGAAAAATGAAATTTTTAATTACAAAGACACACACACATTTGTAATGGAGTACCTAAAAAGACAGACACTATATGCAGTAAATAAAATTTAAGTTTAAAAAAAAATTAATGATGTTGTATAGATCCCTAAACAAGGCAAGAAAAATCCTTTGCAGAATTAAACAGCAATTTTCTGAATCTGGTTTCCTCACCCAAGACTTTGGACCCCTGGTTGGGTCCATTGGGGAGGGGCCAGTCAGGAGTCTTGTGGTTGCCTCTTAGTTTGATATGCAGTTGACCTCTGAATGGCTCATTGTCGCGTCCTGCAAACAGCCTGCCGCCCTGCAAGATCCAGATATGTGGATGTCACATCCCTCAACGTACTACACCAGGAAAAATATTCAAAGTAGTTGATCTGATTAGTGCTTGGTACCAAGGTCAGGGCCATGGTTCAAGGACAGAGCAACTGAGTTCAATGATAATCTGGAATAATCTACATTCTGAGAGTTTTCCTGCCACACCGACTGACCTGGATCGAAATGTATACGGCATTTATCAGCAGAGGGTTGATTTCAGGTGCAGCTCGAGTCTGTCTGTTGGATGAGCTGTTTGTCATTTCTACAATCTCAAGGACTCCAACGATTGTCAGCTTGTTGAGGGGAGGTGTGCTGCTGTCTAAAACGACCCATGCGCCTATGATGCAAAAGTAACAACATGTAAAAATAGGAGCGGTAGCAGAAGTACCAGAAAGGATGTATAATTCATTTATATTGGGTTTTGATTGTCGTTCAGACATTACCTGACGGGATCACGACATCAGCACCCTCTGATGGTGCAGTGAAGTTGTTTTCAGGTGAATTAAGCCAAAAAGTTGCACTTGACCACAAACTGGAGTGAAACAAATAAACCAGGAAACAAAATCAACTTGATGGTTAGAAATTAGAAACAAAACCTTTTTCCCTGTGTATGAGATGAAGACCTGCTATAAATCTCTTTAGCTAGCAAATTTTATCTTTTATCTTTTTTGCTACTTCTTACCTTGTGCAATTGAAAACACAGCATTCTTTAAATAAATGAATTAAATTACACAAAGTTGTCGGGACGGCCGTCAGGTAAAGGTGCAAGTGTGGCTGGAGGTGGTGGAGGTGGTGGGATGCATTGAGGGAAGAAACATCGATAGACCCTAAAGTCCACCACAGAGTCCATCAAAGAGCGGTCAACACTGTTACGACGCTTTCGCTGGCTCGTTTCCTGATACTACAAACACAGTTTGGTAATAAAAGAGATGTTATTAATTAGTCGCTCATTTATCAGTTCATTCTAAATTTAATAACACTAAGCATGCAACCACCCATTAGTGATTAATAAAGCACATGATAATAATAACGTAATAAGCCAAAAACACACCTTAACCACTGAAATCAATACAAGTAAACAGTACTTACTGATGTAGTAAAGGTTGTTGGAGCTTGTGTTGAAAAACCAGTCTCCATTGATGTTACTGCTGAAGCTGAGAGGAGTTACGGAGCCATTCCTCTTATCAATAATATCGAACAAGTCTGGACTTTGGGTCAGATTGTGGTTGATGATCACAAACTGATCAGACTATGGAAAAAGAACATATCAGTGAGGATAGAAAGCTGAGTTACTTCTTAATATTTTGATTTACCCCAAAGCCGTAGTATTTTGCAGAGTAAGTGATGTTGGTCAGATGGTCCATGTCTCTGAAGTACCAGTTGTACGTTTGTCCAGAGGGCAGCAAAGCCATCCAACCAAACTTATGAGTCATTCGCTTCTTTAGGTATGGAATTACACTGGAGCCTGCGGAAAACATCAAATATCAAAACTTAAAAATATTAACATAAAAAAACAAGGTCAAGTCTGGGCACCCCACTGGATGTCAGCAAAGGACAGGAACTATCCTAAGTAATAACCAATTAGCAAAAGTGTGTATTTTAATACCGTAAGAGTTTGTTAGGATGACATCTTTGGCGTTCAGAGAGGATGGTGTTGGATTGTTGAATGCCAAGCGATGGAAGTTGACAGTATGGTCACAAATGGCGCCAGGAAAACCCAAACTCCATTCAGGACTCTGAGAGCAGTGATTGGGGTCGAGCAAATCGCTCATTGGCACAACTTTATGGTTAATGGTTCCTAGAAAAAAAATGACATGGACAAAGTATTAAGTATTCATTGGTAGTATTTGTCTTGATGTGTATTACTTTAAAGCGATACAATAGTTTTATGATGACTGATGGATAAAGGGTTGCAGGTCTTAGTACCTGTGAGGGAGCCATCGGTGTCCACCAGCTGCACCTCATGCTCCCATCTGAAGCCAGCTTTGTTGGGTGAGTTGAAGTACTGGATATCTCTAAAGCGGACAGCCCAGCCACCGCACCGGTCAAGACATGTCCCATCAATAGAAGTGACCCCAATAGCAGCGCAAGAGCCACGATCAAAATTGATGAACTTAGTTCCAAGGACGCTTAGCCCATCGTCGAAGGGTGCGATGATTCCACGGTGGCTACAGTAGTTTTCTCCCAGCCCAAGCTCATCTACATGCCCCACAACAGTGCAGTTGGACATGGTTGCCCCTCCGTCCTCTCCAAAGTCGGTTACATAATTATGCAAGATACGCTTGGCTTCAATTCCAGCTTTCTCATTGTTGACCATGATAAAATTTTTGAACTGCACAGCACCCACATTTACCCACTCAGCACCCTTCTCACAGTTCCAAGTAGTCAGGGAGTGGAACACAGCAGGCTCCGGGATTGTGGATCGGCAGCCTCCATTCTTCATGGGGAAATATTCTTGGAAAATCCAAAGGCCAAACCAACCCTGAGAGTGCACTGTGTTGTTGTGGAACTCACCCAGTGGAACCCTCTTCTGGCAGATATTTGGGTCATAGGATGGGCCATCGGGGTTTGTGTGCATACGATACCAAAAACCAAAGTGGGTTCCTCCTGCTGCAGCATTGTGGCGAATGATGTTATTTGGATTGGTGACCCAGTAGGCTGCAGGCGTGACGTCGTCATTAAGGAGACTTGTGCTTTGTTTGACAAACACAGCTAGGTTATACTGCAAAATGTTCTCTGTCTCAATGCCATCCTCAATAAAAAAGGCTCCACCCATGATGTTATAGATAATGTTGTGCTCCACCAGCAGCCGGTGGGTATTGTGGATGGTAACAGCCCTGTTGAAGGTTTGATGAATCGCACAGCCTCTTACATAGGACTTGTAGTTGATGTTTCCCATTAGATGCCAGTGGATGGGATAACGTCCCAGCCTAAAGGCCTGTCCTGCATGGAAGACCTGTGACACAAAACCACAAAGTTAACTTTGATTTATCTTGACATATCTAAACATACGGTGAGTTAGACGAAATACAGTTACAAGGTTTACAGCGAGATATCAGATAAACAAAAATGAATTGTTGTTAAAGGAAACTGTATTTTTTATAATGTTCACAAAACTGTCAGTGCTACATGAAAGCTGGGCCAAGTTCTTATTAATAAAGCCCAATAGAGCTTTAAGCAACCTTGAGTTGCTAAACAGACCAAATAAAACAAAAGCTGGTTAAGGGTTTTATTATTAACATTGTGCTAACCTAACTTTTCTGAAAAGGAATTTCAAAGCAAATTACCTCAACATATTCTAGTCTGCCGATGGCAAGATTTTCATTTGGTCTGGGCGCATGGAACATGATGCAGCCTCCAAACTGATCACTTCCAATCTCCTCTCCAAACCTTCCTTGGAAGCAGGTTTGTGTTGTAAATTCACCTTCAATGCAAAAGCAACAATGTGTCAGTGTTGTTTGCTTCCTCTAAAATCCGAAACATGGCAATTTAAAAAGCCTTGTATATGTTGCCAATAACAAGGTGAAAAGTCTATATTTATAAGTAACATTTAACCTTTACAGGGAACAAGGTTGTGTCATTAGTCAAATGCAGTACCTGTGTTAAAGCCATCAGGACAGGCTTCAATCTGATCATTCCATTCTTGGTGTTGAGACCCTCGCACCACGATGTTCCTGGTTAAAAGACCCACCTCAGCCCGTGCCTCAAATACTGTACCATCAGGAAGCGTGACGGACACCCCGAGGTGCGTGTACTTGAGTGGTTCATTGAGGGTTAGGGTCAAACCATCCTGTGACACAGCAGTGAGTTTTCTCACTTCGTTTTCTTGCTGGCTGTGCCTACAAGCACAATAAATTAATTTACACAACTTAAGGAATAAATGACAATGCAGTTTTGACTGAGAACATTTGCTGACAGGTGATGTCATTTTTTTTCAAACCACCAGAATTAATGTTATTATCAGTTGATTGTCCCACAGGTAAAATCTAAGTGTGTACATGCATGTACGCATGCATGCATGTACACACATGGAATAAGTATAAAGATAACCACATGTTATTTTAGGTGGATTTAAAAATATGATAGCATATAAGAATGATAATGTCAAACACTAAGGATGTTTTATCTTTCCTTATTTTAACTTAGTTTTAGCTTACATTTAACAAGTTTTAATTATTTATCTTTTTGCTTTTTATTCATTTTGGACATCTTTGAACTTAAGATTGCGAAAATATTAAAACTGTAGTCTACCAAAATCATTTTCATAGATCATTCTATTTTGTTGGATTTATTTAAATGGTTGATCTTAAGCTTTGAGATTCTATACCTGTGCCCGGTGGATGCAACAACTATTTCACCTCCAACTGGCCAAGTCACCGCCTTCTTCAGCCTCAGGGTGACGGAGCCATTGGTTGCTGTCTCAGCAAGGTGAGTCCAGGGTACAGGAACTGGAATACCTGGAGAAACAAGTTGTCAACAATGAATACCACCTGAAGAAGTGCAGGTCAGATATCACTAATTATATCCTTCATAAAGGGTACTTAACTCAAATTACTGTCATTGGATGACTTAAGATATGGAATCAGAAGTATTTAGACGTAAGCTGGTGGCGCTAAAGTGACTTGAATTGAGCTGGAAACTTGTCTATATCCTGCCCCCTCTCAGTTAGATAGATAGTTCATATATGTCATTTGATTATGTCCTCATTTATTGAAACATAGCTCTAGCGTCCATACCATGCAAGTCCAACACCCCTTCCCTGACTGCCAGCGTTTTGGTTCCATAAACAGGAAGTTCAGGTGAACGCAGGTTTCCGTGAAGTGTGATGATGGCTTTGTGTTTGAACGGCGCCCCTTCTTGGCCAATCTGGAGCCTTCCACCATTTGTAATTAGGATGTTCTCAGCCTGCAGCTCAAGGTCAGCTTCATCAAATACTAACGTGCCTCCTGAACACACAGAAAGAGACCATATTATGTTTAAGTATCTAATTCAGTATAGTTCTTGCTTGTATTAATATTGCCATAGTTGGGGATATTCTACATTTTCTGGACAGCAAATATGCATCATCTGTTAAATCTGACACACTCTGCTGTACACCTTTTTTTGTTTATTCTGATCAATTAAAAGGTTTGTGTGTGGTTAAGTATTTATTTTTGAACTTTTAAACCTTTAATAAGGAGCATTTTTAGCACTGGGGTACTGCTGTCAAGCAGGATGGTTTGCCCTTCAGTGATTACAGCAAACGAGCCCTTCTCTGGTGGAGGTAGACCACCCCATGTGAATCTAGATGACCAGACATCAATGTAGAAGAAATCTGCATTGTCCTACAAATGAAAAATACAAAATTAATCCAAACACACTGATATTATATGAATTTATTCATATTTTTAATGTGCCCAATGAGAAATTTGGCTGTTGTCTTACCATTTTGGCAACGCCTTGATCTTTGATGCTAACTCTAACTTTGGTTTCCTGAGACTGTCGCTGAGCATTTGTCACACAAATGATATGTGTGACATTAGCGGACTGAACGTCACACACGCTCCCTGCGATGGTCACATTTACTTCATGCGTGTTGGTGCTGCAAGATGAGAATAAATGCGTAAAGTTGGGCAAAGATGGGTAAAGTTGAAACCTAGAGAAATGTATATGAATGTAGAGAATGATAAGGTGGACGAATGAAATACAACAAAGACAAAAAATACACAACCAAATTCTGTATATTATGACAGAATAAATTCTACAGGGGGAACTGTGGGATTTAATATGGGTGTGACTTCAGACTGTGTTCTCCTTTACTGCACCTGAAACCGGAACCGGTAATGGTGAGACTGGTGCCTCCAGCAGTGCCTCCTCTGCGTGGTGAAACCTCAGTAATCACTGGTGTTAACTGAGATTTGTAAGTAAAGCCATTTGATATGTTGACAGTTTTCAGCTTGTTACTGACAACAACCGTGCAGCTCAATGTGTCCTGGGAGCCTGAGAACAATAAATACAGGAGCACAGACACGAAGAATCAAGATGTTTTCTTAGAAATAACAGTTTAACAGATATTCTAATCCATGAGAAGGCATTGATCTTTGCTCACATGCCTATCAAAGTTGTCCTTTTTCTATGTCCAAGTGTTAATCATAAGTTCACATAGTACAATATATGCCGCATGCAGCGTATGTCATGAAGACGTTTTTTTACATTTAAAAAAGAGTATGCTTTTATTGGTACTTTTAGATTAAAATAATCTTTTAATAACAACAATATGTGTTCCTCCTTGGCAGTAGTTCATCTTTTTAATGGTACATTGTGTAATATATTTTTAAGATCAATACCAATTCACTAAGGAATACATCAAATTTATAGCATCTGGTAATACCCAAGTGTAAAATTATCAATCAGGACTGAACCCCAATAAATCATCATGCTTCTTGTCTAGTTTCAGAGGTGGATCTCTAATGTGTAATAAAAAAAAGGTAACTACCATTGTTGAAAGGCGACTGGCAGAACAGATGGCTTGATGAGGACATATCCCTGTGAACTTTACACTCCTCATCACAAACTGTCACAGTGGAGTTGGATGGCTCAAACCCTGAGCCAACAACTGTCAGCAGAGCACCACCACCAAAACTGCCTAAACAGCATGAAAAAAAAAAACAAAGCAAAACAGACTATTATACACAGTCAAAATCAATAAAACAACTATAGGTTACTTAGAATTGGCACGCCTGAAAGCCACGTTAGCAGTTTTGTGTGTCTGCCTACCCTCATTAGGCTGCACGTTGATCAGAGACATCTCATATGTGAATGTGACGTCAGACTGGGCGTGACCTTTTTCCTTGTGATACAGCATGACTCGGTAGGTCCCCCCTGGGTTGTTTCCCGTCTTGCAATAGACCTGTGTGTCTGTGACAGTGGACACATTGCATGGCACACTGTTGATGGTGACAGAGATTTGCTGCAAGTCTGCGCCAAAGCCTGAACCTGCCAGAGTGACAACTGCACCGCTTGACCCTTTGGGAAACAAATTGAAAAGGAGCAATATTAGAGAGAAATATTTGCCATTAAGAAATTACAAGTAGACTTTACACAGAATAAATGAACTTTAAACATTAAAAATTATTAGCCCTACAGGAATATAATTACCTGTGATTGGGGTGATGGAGCTTAAGACAGGTGTTTGAGTTGCTGAGTAGTTAAAGGTCAGAGGAGGGTATTGCGTTGAAAGCACCCAGATGTCTGTCCTCACTTGTCCCTCAACGTGAGGAGGTGTAATGCAATGAAGTGTACTTGGCGTCACATGGCGGATCTCGCAGGGCTGACCTCCGATCAGTACACTTGTATTTCCGGGAGCGAAACCATTCCCAGTGAAGGTGAGAGAGGTTCCTCCCGCCAAGCTGCCCTCAAGAGGGCTGAGAGAAGCTACAGGGAGGCTGCTCAGGGTGAGGATTCCAGATGCAAGTCCTTTACTTCTCACAATCACTTTGATTGGGTGATCACCTGCAGGTAGAGCATCAACTCTGGCGGAAATATTGCCATCATTTACATTAGTGATCCTTAGCTCCGTGTTGCTGGCAAACACTACCACATCGTCTGCGTGGTTGCCAAAACCCGAGCCGTAAATGACGACATCGGTGGTCTCACTGATATTGTTGGGGGCAATAGTGGTTAGTGCAGGAGTTACAGAGGAAGAATACATATATTCGCAATTTGAGTGACAGGAACTTTGGATGTTGCCTATTTGGAAAATGACATCTCCGCCGTGAGGCTGAGAGGGTGATGTGTCACAGATGACTGACGTGTAATTGACTGACACAATGGCACACCATTCACTGGCTACAGTTACATGTCCTTCGGGAGAAACCAGAACCCTTGATGTGGAGTCTTGTGTGGCCGGTGGGACTTCCAATCGAAGGAGCAAGTGAATCAACAGCAGGTAGGAGGACAAAGCGACGGCTGAGTTCATCAGCTATAGCGATGACAGCATCGCCCAGGTTGGCAATTCTAACAACAACTGCATGAGCAACACCAATGGGCAGTCTGTTGTCATAGCGGAGGCGACACATGATGTCAGCGTTGGTGCTGTTGATGACCTCACAAGGCTGACCTCCCACTATCACCTACAAGATGCATAAACGCATGTCAGTCCCAAAACAATCAAACTTGCATGTATAGTTTCAGTAACATTTTGAAAACCAATACCTTTAATAACAGCATAAACAAAGAAAACAAAACAATACTGCCCAGATCTAAACAAGCTTTGTAAAAGTGTTTCTTTTTAAAAAAAAAAAAAAAAAAGTAGAAACAAGCTATGTTTCTGAAAGAAAGCTACAAATAAAAATGTATTGCTCCTAACCTCAATAGCACAGGTGGTGTTACCAAAGCCATTTCCCTGAATATGCAAAATCTGGTGGTAAGATCCTTGGTTGGGAGAAATAGCATGGACGGTTGGGGTGGAACAGGTGGAGGCAGTGAAGGAAAAGGGGTCTGAAATGCTGTTACTTTGCAAACACTGGGGCAAAGCCACACATCCAGATGTAGCTCTGGAGACACGATGAGACCCTAAAGGAGTAGACACATTTTAAACATTTTGATAATTGGAAATACTATGAGCTAAATTGTTCTTTATGCATTACTAAAATTATAGAAAATAATACTATATTTAAATTAAATGTGTAAAAAAAAATTCATTCACCTCCTGTCACATGTTTGGCTTCGATGCCTCCCACATAAACGACAATTCTGTTGCTCTTGTCAACCAGAGGTTGGACTTTTACCACTCCCTGCATTATCTTCACATTGCTATCATCTAGGTATCCACTGCTGTAGTAATACACGCCAGGGATAGTAAAACGGTACATAAAGGAACCTTAAAAAACAAAACCAAAACAAATGTTTCTTGATGCAGGTTTGACACTTAAACATGACAAGAGGTCTGGTGACAGGACTGCTGACTGCTGTTTGGCTGTGACTCACCTTTAGCCGTCTTAGTGTCTCCACTGTTGAACGGCCCCCCCTCGTATGTGGTGCCACTTGGAGTAGAAACACTGAAGACCCGATACCCAGTGTTCAGAAAAGGTGGAGCCTCCCAAGACCACTTGACGGTATCTCCAACAGATATTGTCAGTGAGGGAGTACTCCATGCATATCCCTGTCCATAAACTGCAACAATCACGTCAAACACATTCAATTATGTCATTATCAGGTAACATGAAAGTAAAGATTTTACTTTATTAATTTATGCTATATGAAATAAGAACTCCAATTCTAACGTTTAAATTGGTTTAAAAAATGCTGACAAAACATGTGATTAACCACACTTCCTTCCTTGCAGCAATTTTTATTAAAACAATCTGTCCTATTATAGTCTATTGCTTGCTTAGATGTGGCTTGACATCGACCAAAACCTACGTATAGAAATGTAAACCTACTGTAGTGTGATCCCTGATTGGTGACAATGTGAGTCTTCTGCTCCGTCTGCAAAATGCACTGCAGTTCATTCTCTGAGGCGTCTTTGACTTCACACTCGGCGTCTCCTGTCACACAGCACCACAGAATGTATGACATCATGGAAGAAATGTGAACCAGTCCAGCATTAATAGGATCAGAGTCTTTCTAGGGGTGTTCCAACAACAGAGATAGAAATTTTTGACGTTTCTGCTAGTTGGCCTTAATAAAAGAGGTATTGGTTGGGAGTGAGGTCCAGGTTTTATATTTCCTATAATAAAATACAAAGTTGAAAACCCACCCAAAAATCTAAATCAGTTTCTTACTCACCAAAGAAGACTCTGTTGTCAGAGATATTGTTGCTGAAACCAGACCCAGAAAGCGTGAGCCTGGTTCCTCCCATTAAGGATCCATACAATGGAGAGACACTATGGACTTCCAAGATGTATTCAATAGTGGCATTCACACTGTTGCTGTGGGAAACAATATTGGTTACGGCTTTCCCATGCGTGTGAACAGAGATTCGATCTCCTCCTTCTGACGAGTCTGCAGGGCCTGGATCTCCAGCAGGTGTCTGCAAGCAGGAATCACCACCAATGACGTGCAGGCGAAGACGTTTGAAAAAGGCGTGTCGGAAAAGTCACAGCTAGAACGGCCGATCAAACAGGATGTGGAACAGGTGGCGTACTTTTCCTTGAGGCGTTTCATTTCTTTCTGTAAAGCCTCGTTGTCGGTCTCGGAGTCCTCGTCGTTGTCGCTGCTGTATTTGGTGTTGGTGGGATGAGGATCACA
>CAAE01011718.1:0-20906 GCA_000180735.1 Tetraodon nigroviridis
TTATACCTGCAACCATGCACGCACACACACACACACACACACACACACACTCACACACAGACATCTCTGTCTTTCGGTGATGCAGAGTTCACTCTGCTGTAAAAGCCAGTTTACCACAGCTGTAAACGGTTTCATTGCCTCTATGATTTTGCTGACATGCTGCAGGGAAATGAGCCCATTTTTCCAGCTGAGATGAGAGCAGCGGGTGGTGGTCCCGCGGGGGCCGCTTCCGGGCCATGGCGGTCCATTGTGCCTCTGCGTGGCCGTCAGGAAGCTCGGCACCGAGCCCCGCTTCCTTCCTGTCCGGGCCTGGACGGCCGCCACCGCACGGGGCCTGATTGACGCGCAGCTCTCTGGGCCGAGCCTGGCTTCTGCCGCAGGATGCCTGCAGGATCGCTCCTGGACCGAGGGCCGACATCAGGGTCACCAGGGTCGCCGTGACGACCGGGGTCAGAGAAGCACAGGCGTAGCGTTTCCTCTGCACTAATGGACGTGTCTGTTTTGATCTTGTGTGACTTTAGTGGTTTTTTCCCACATGCTTCGTAGGAAGAGATGTGATGCACCAGGATTAGGAAAATTGGCTGAGGAAGGATTTCCTTTTCAAGGTTGTGTTTAGGGCGGAGAGGAGAGCAAGGCCCGGCCTGTCCGCCTGCTGAGCTGCAGCCTGTAACCGGGTACATCTCCCTGCAGGATCTCACCTACAGGGATCCAGAAAAGGACTTTGTGTTCAAATTGCAGAAGTAACTCCAGTCAGGCCTCAGTTTGATGACTGGGGGGGTTCATCTGTTGGGTCATTGGTTGTGCTCAGTGTGTCCTTATTTATTGCAGTCACATTTTCCTATCCTGATCTGCGGTTGCCAACAGTAGCAAAGTTTAAACCTTTCTTTGGTGAGCAAACAGGTGTGTATTTGCCTGGTAATGCAGGTCCAAAGAACACGTATTTAGCATGAACGCAACTCATGGTCAGCACATGCCAGTCAGCCCACAGAGGACGTCAGCGCTGGCGTCTCTTGTGTGCTGTCTCACACATTAGATCCTTGTACTAATGAGCTGGACCTGTCCGACTTGGGTGTGGCCGACGCAGATCTTCCTACTGGCGTTACAGGGACGACCGGTTGTGTCACTCAGTGATGGTGGCAGCTTTCGGTCCTTTCTGCTGAGGCAGTGACGGTGTGATCCAGGAAAGCACATGAGGTGTACCCGTCCTTTCCAGGCCTAAATAAAGTGAAACTTTTTTTTTGCTGCTATAAGACATTGACTGGGTAGTTTAATAAAGAAGCAATATTTATTGGGACCTAAGTTCCAGGATATGGGTGCTGCCACTTTTGTCTAATCAGATGACTAACAAAAACACATTTTGCTGAAGCAGCAAAAGCTACGGTTTTTGGGGGGTGTTCTGTGCAAATCTTGCTCAGAATAACGGATGTGGGTGGAGCTTATTCCTTTACTGCCGCCTCCCACCAGATGGCGGTCTACTTGCTGCCTTCTGTTTGAGCTCTCCGTTGCTGCAGGTCTTCTGTAGACCTCTGTGGTGGTCAGACAGACGGGCTAGCGTGGCTGTCACCAACCTGTTAGCCTGCTTGCTGTCGGACTGATCTTAACACTCTCTGTTGGAGCTGATGGCAAACAACCAAACATATTTATCCCAATTGTTCATGAAACGATGCATTGTTTACACCGGTTCTCCTTAACTAGTGAAAAATGGCCAGCCAGTCTTCTTCGGTGGTGGGCTTTACTGGTGTGACTGGTCCAGGCTCCTGCAGTCTTTTCAGCTTCTGCTGCGCGCTAGTTTGGGATCAGTGTGTGAAATCCGTTCCACCGACACAATGCAGGTCAAGCTGAATTAATTTCTGCTTCAGCAGTATGACTCCGCCCCAGCCATCATCCTCATTAGACAGCGGGGGTGGGGGGATTAACGGTTCCCCTAGATGACGAAGGGGGATTTGTTCTTTTTACTTTCTTTTTGGGATTACGATGAGCATTAATAACTTTGCTGTCACTCCACACGCTTTCGGCTGTGTGTATTTTACTGATGGACAGGGTTTATTTCTAAATCTGTCTCTTCAGTCTGCTTTCAAAAAGCTGTAAACCTGTTCCACTTCCAGTACCTCCTATCTGCCAAAATGTGGTTCCAGTAAAAGGCCTCCTCTGCCATTTGAAGGGCCAAAACCAGGACGTGCGCGAGCGTGCACATTCCTGCTCGACAGTAATTACTGTTATTGAGAGCAGCTGCTTTCGGGGTTGTATTTTCCAGCCACGTGGGCCATTTTCACATTATTCTTTTGGTTATATTTTGAGGAATGTTTCCTTGATTGTCCCACATAATCCTAATCTTCTTTGCTCCCCCAAGGGGCCCATTGTACCTCCAATCAAAAGAGTGCTGGATAAACAGAGCCCACTCTGCTGCTTATCCCTGACTTACTGTTTCTGTGAGGTTCAGTCGGCCTGAACAACCTGTAATTCACAGACTCCATCTGATAAAATGAAAATGCTGCAGCCGTCATGAGATTAGGCGGCTGCACCCGGCGTTATTTAAAGACCTGTCATGCGCAGTCTGGGATTATCCAAGCAAATGGTGACATTCTATCTTTAAAATAGCTTTTGAGGAGTTCCAAGACATCAACTCACTGCAGCCTTGCAAACATTTACAGGCACCAATGCACAGTCACACAACAAAGACTCATTTATTTGCATATATGAACGATTAATAATTGTGAATTTTACATTTAAATGCTAAAATCGGCTGGTTACTTGCACAGGAGCTAAAAAGTGTGTGTGAAAAAGTTTATAAAACTTGATTGTAACATGAGTTTTGAAACTGCTGTAGCAGAGGTTGTGCCGATTCCTCCGTGTTCTTCCTCATCCCTCCCAGGTTACTGAGGTGTGTGGAGCCAAGCATCTGGGATACTTCGGCTCGCCACAGTTCTACGTAGCGTTGAAGCTGCTGGCGGCCGCCCAGTCCGGTCTCCCCATCCACCTGGAGAGCCTGACAGCCAGTAAGTCGCCCCCGCTCCGAGAGGAGACGTCTAACGTGAGCCAAAGGGATCAGCAGATTACAGTAACGTGGCAGGATTTGGTCTAATCTGGATGAAAGGCGAGTCGCGTGGAAAGGGCTATATGGATCCGCCTTTATTTCACAAGTGTAAAATCCTCCCCAACCTGAGGAAAACTAGCGTGCCCAAGTACACGGCAGCATGGAATTAGAAGTAATATGCTCATAGTTTTATAATAATCCCAATGTGACTTGCTTAAAGAGAATAGATTTCTATAAAGATGCTCATCCTGATTAATCCACCATCTGATCCTCGATATTTTAAAGGAACATTCTACTAATTCATATCCTGAGGAAATGGAATAAAATTGTGCTAAACGCATAAATATGATAAAAGCGTGACTCCTTTTCAGATCTACCTCTGCCCAGGTTTGTGGGCCTGAAGGGCGACTCTGAGGCGCGGTTCTCCTCCGGCCCAGCAGGGGGCGATGGTCAGTTGGCTGCGTGTGGGACCAGCTCCGTCTCCTGGACTCCAGCAGACAGGAGCGCCTTCCCACAACTGGAGGCCAGTGCAAAAAAGGCAAGGGCAGGGGTGAAATCTGCCTCCTCACCCTTCCAGCTCTGTCCAGTTTGTTTATTTAATCCTGAGTTTGAAAGTCAAATCCCTGTTTGGCCCTAATGTCAGAACTCTGAGCTCTTTCGCCTTATCATGACTCGGGAGAGATTAGAGGATGGTCTGTGTCCTTGAAGGCACCGTAAACATGCAGCGAGACGACACGGCTCGCATCCTGAAGAGAAACTCAGACTAAACACACCTCAGATAAACACGAGCTCAGCTTTTGCTCTGGAGCTCCGTGTTTGTACCAAACACACCAGGAACGGGCAAGATTACGGCTGAGGAATGAGGGCGGCGGGACTGTTATGTATCCTTGAGAGGAAGTGATATTATAAAAGCTGACTGTGTTTCTTTTTACAAGGATCCTGTGTGAATTTCTCCCTTTAGGAATCCCGCTCGCCGCCACGGTCGCCGCGCCCTTCCCCGCCTCGCTCACCTCTGAGCCACCGCAGCCAGCAGAGGAACGGGGCTGAGGCGCAGAGCGGTAAATCGATTCCCACCCTTGGTTTTTGCAACAATAAATAGTGTGGAAATGAAAGAGCTGCAGATTTGTATCCGCTCCACTCGAATCTGTCTTTTTTATGGGATTAACTCTCTCTCTTTTTTTTGTTTTTGTGTTTTTTTTCTGTGCGCCAGCGTATGAAAGCAAACACTCCTCCCCCAGTCGCTACGGGCCCAAGCCTGCAGCAGAGCGTGCCTCTATGGCTCGGGTAGATATTTGCCTCACGTGCGATGTTTAAAGTATCTGTCGAGGTGTGTGTGAGGCCGTCACGTGTGTCCTCCCAGACCTGCTCGTCTGAGAGGCTGGACCCGCAGACCGCAGCGGACCACCCGGACAGCGACCCCTGGAGGATCACGGAGGAACAGCTGGAGTACTACACCAACCAGTTCAAGAGTCTGCAGCCTGACCTGGGGGCTCTCATCCTGGGTAGGGGCCAGACGCGCCATTTTACCACCAGAGAAGACGCGTGCAGCCTGGCACACGGCTGATTTTTGTTTCCAGGATCCATCGCCAAGAACTTCTTCACCAAGTCCAAGCTGCCCATTCCAGAGCTTTCCCACATTTGGTTAGTGCTGTCACACACCGCTGCTCTAGTCTTTCACACACACACACACACACACACACACACAAACAAATCTTTTTGATAATCCATCCACATTTTAAATAAAATCTGGATTTGGATCAGGTTCACAACTGAAAGGCTGTATTGAATTTTAGTCAAAATGCAAACTGTTGACCTGTACTCAGTGAAGCTGCAGGGGCAAATAAAGTGTTCCTGTGGGGCTCATCTGATTGGTTCCCTCCAGGAACATTACATTGTTTCCACAAATTGGAAAGGATTTTGTTCTTTTGAGACAGCGTGTAAATAAAAGGAATAGGAATGCTGTGGCACAATTTGCAAATGTGTAGCCTTCTTCCCTTTCTTCTGTCAGGGAGTTGAGCGATGTGGACAGAGATGGAGCGCTCACCTTCTCTGAGTTCTGCACAGCCTTTCACTTGATCGTGGCACGCAAGAACGGTTACCCGCTTCCAGAAAGCCTCCCCCCGACCCTGCGAGCGGGGTTTGTCCAGCAGAACGACGAAGCACCAGAGACCCCGGAGGTGAGAGAAACGTCATCAGAATAAAAAGTGATTCTTGCGCTGACTTAGGGGCTAAGCCTGAAAGTGTTCTCTCTGTGCAGAGTCCAAAGCCTCTTATTGTATTTGAGGATGCTGAACCGAGGCCGAGTCAGAAGGTAGGTCACGGCTCATCTTCTTCAGCGCAGGTGAGAAAAAAGACGTCCCGTTTGCTGTCTGCAGGGGGCGCTAGCGCACCAGGTTAACAGCATCAGCTGCTCTTACTGCGCGTCTCATCTCAACAGATTTCTCTTCATTTTACTGATATATGTGCTTATGTTCACATGATAAACTGAGCTTTTGCCTGTGCCGGTAACATTACTTTTAGGATCGGGTGATAGAGAAACTCGAGTCAAATCTGAGGGGAGATAAACAAGAGCTAAAGAAAGAAAAGTGCAGTAAAGGTAAATGTTTCAAGATGAAGCAAACGTTTTTTTGTTGTTTTTTTTTCTTTAGCAGTGTGCACATGTAACATTTAGTGATTAATATGTCATATATTTTTAGCATGCCGGCATGTTTTGAATTGCGCTCTTGTATTCTGCTTCTTTTATGCGTTACAGATGTGATGAAAAGGGTCCTGACATCAGAGGAGAAACCTCAGAGGCCAGGTGAGGCTCCTTTTTAATATGGAAATAAACACATGCACATAATAAACACAACACTCGGGGCACCATAATCACACCTAATGTAACACAGTTACTTTATTTCTTTCAGTACTGTCAGGTCATCGTTTGCATCAGAAACTGCAACTTAACTAACTTAACTAAAGTCAAGCAAACCCAAACTCCAACACACTGTTGACCTTTACCCCCCTCGTCTCCCCCACCCCGCAGAGCCGCCTCACGACCTGGACCTGCAGATGAGGATGAAAACCAGGCCGAGGTGACAACGCAGGTGCTCCAGACATTCTCCACCCTGGTGTGGCTGCATGGCTTCATGGTGTCTCTCCGGATTCCAGGTCTTACTCCAGCACGTCGTTTGAAGATGCCGTGAAGAAAGCCGAAGAGCCCCCCACCCCGCCACCCCGACCTCAGAAGTCCCACTCTCGAGCCTCCTCGCTGGACCTCAACAAGCTCTTCCAGCAGGGAGCTCCAGGTACAATCCATAGCCTTTTTAAAAATAAAAGTCGTTGGAAAAGTACTTATTTAGATCCACACTGGAAAACGAGATGCTTTATTGCTCTGCCTGCAAGAAGGGAGGTGTTTCATCCGGCGCTGGTCGGTTTATTTCTTTGGTTTAAAGAGGGGAATGAGACTCCGGCAGAAGACAGAAATATGACCACACTGGTTTATAGCTCAGCGGTGTTTTGTCTGGGTTTCAGGGGTGAAAAGTGGCTGGTTGCCGCCTCCTCCGGCCCTTCCTCCGAGACCGTCTACTTCACAGGTAGGCAGCGCACACGCACGTTTGCCCTTAGATCAAAGCAGCAAAGGCAGAGTGGTTCCTCTGAACTCTACAAGTGTCTCATAAATGATAGATGAAGGAAAGCGCCGACTGATCGGCGCTTGTCATTTTCCCTCGTCAGTTTTCTCCTTTTGTCAGCGTTTTGGAGACGACGCCCCTGAAAAAGGTGCAGCAGCTCAACTTTGCAGACTTCAGCCACTTCAGAGAGGAGGTGAGCCTGAAATGAAATGTTCTGCTTTCATCCCACGTGGTTTGAGTTTCCCACCGTGGCGAGGAGCCTGTGACCTGGCAGGCGGGTGGGAAGGAGAGCCAAGCGTAGGTAAAAGCATCGCCCTGAGAGCGCTGGCGTTTTGGTGACTTCCTCTGCAAAAACACTCAGGGGAGCCTGAATCTCATCGTCAGTAATAGAATCTATAAATGTAATATACAATTTTACAAGATGTTCCACTTCACTAGTAATAGATTATAAAATGTCTGCCGTGACTTTATTTTTTACAGCATTTTAACCTTTTCCTCCACATGATTTCCAGAAAATCACAAGTCTTTCCTTCCTGTTTGGTGATTTCTTTTATTCCGGGAAAGTTGTGGGTTGGAGGAAAACTTTTTTTTTTTTTTTTTTCAGGAAAACCCCTGAGGTTTTTCAGAATTCCAGCTAAATGATAAAAGTTTTCTGCAGTGGAAAAGAAGCTGTTTTCTCCCAGTTACACTTTCTCCAGTTTAGCAAAGTTTAGCTAAGAGAATATTAAGGGGAGTCAAAAAAAACTTTTTTATATTGGTCGCTCTAATCTTTGTAACTTGCGATGAGAATAAGTGAATAAAGGTCACAAAGAACCTTAAAATATGGATATGTGAAAGATCTATTTCTGGCTGAAATGATGCAGGCAGGATGCTTCACTTGGTATTTTATTTTATTTTATTTTAGGTGCATATCCTCGTTAATAAAAACCTTCAACTTTTCAATATTTGACAGATGGAAGGAGGATTGTTTTAAAGTTTAAAGGAAAAAACAGGTTTGTAAGCAACCCAATCCAGCATCAAGTGGTCGTCTGGGCAGCGGCTTAGCGGAGCACTTTTTTCTCTTTATTTTTACTTCTCTGTGTCCAAAAAGACTCTAAAAAGTGACATAAGCAGCGTGTCAGATGTTGTTGCTCGGGTCTGTGTTGCTGGAAACCACACCAGACCACAGAACCGTTCCGCTCAGATAATCATCACATCTCAGGTGGAACGTGACCACAGGAACAGCAGTTTAAGCAAACAGAACGTTGGATTTTCCTGGGAATTAGGAGGACTGGTTTCCCTATCCTGTCTGGAGTTTTCGTACCATTTCTCTGGTCAGACGGGTTTCTGAGTTTATCCAATATACAGATCTTGCGTAATTAGAAGGTCAAAGGGCACTGCAGCTTCTAATTTTATTCGCCCTGACTGACTCAATCCCTCCTCTGTTATCTTGGACGTCATGTGATCCCTCAAATCCTTCCTCCATTACTGGTCTGGCCTCTATTGTTTATCTTAACCCGAGCCTGTGCAGGATCACCACTGGCCAGTCCTTCGCCTTTATGGTAGAACTTACCTGGAAAAAACCCAGTTTGCTCTGAGGGTTTGGTTACTCGTTCATCTGAACCTCCAGAGGTACTTCCAGGCTTCATGTCTGCCCTTCAGCTGTTTAGACCGGCTGAAACTCACACCAGCCCAAAGTCCCAGCGAGGCAGCAGGAAATAATAGCTTCCCCAAACATAGTGGTCAATATTTAATCCATCTCATCTTAAATTACACCGACATGTGATGTCGGTTGGGGCTCCATTTAACCAAACCTATTTTCACCCCCTCCCGCTACCTGTTGATTCCCTATTTTAAGACCCCGTCCTTCACAATAAAAGAGCTTTTTGAATTAGCCTCACATTCTCCACATGATGGGGAAGAAACTTCCTAAAAGGGTGAACTATAGTTATGACATCACAATGAGAAAAGCAATAATATCTTGCCAACATTCATCTCATCATGTTTTGAGATGTGTTGGTTTGAGACAAGTAGATTTTGGAGAGACCATTATATATGTCACCATTAATCAGCTCAAATACTTCAGATCATAGGCTGACAGCGTAAACAAATTATGCAGATTTTACGGATGATTTGTGAAGATTATGACAGTCCTGAGTTACAGTAATGCCCACGACTAATCTGATAGTAAAAACATGAAATTGGTTCACTAATAAATTCCTTAACATGCGGGTGAATCTGCTGGTTCTAAACATTCAATTTCTCGATCTATGTAATGCATCTCAGTACTATACAGCTGTATAGTTTTTAAACAAGCAGATGCAGTTACCAGTATATCTTGAGAAGAGCGGACTGGGCTGATGCTCAAGATTTCACATGAGAAAATCCTCAAACACAACGTTAAATCTGTCGCTCCCTGATTCGCCCTTAAAGATTTTAGTTTCAGGAACGATTCTGTCAGAAACAGCCGGTTGGTCCCGTGTAAGTAGAAGAACCCTATAATGTACAGTGTGTGTTAAGACTGTGTGTGCAAATGTACTTTATGGTTTTGGGATTCTGGTGTCGGAGATGATAAATATTTCTATACTCAGACTGGATCATAACAACTGTCAAGCGAGTGTAAACAGTGTTGGTGGGTGGGGCGCCGGGCCTGTGATTCATCGATGTAGAAGTCAAAAACACCAGCAGCAGTAGAGGCATTTGCTGCCCTCTTTCATGGAAAAATGCTGCTCTTAGTGATATCAAATGCATCTGAAAGGGAACATTAAGTATGAACTGCTCCATTGAGCCTGGAGGTTAGAGCTCAGGGTGTTTTTTATTCCAGCCTGGACAGGGTCCACAGTCTATCAGAGAAAGAGACTCCTTATTCATCTCCTGTGTTTCATGTGAACTCAGTCGTCCGTGTGTGCAGGGCCTGTGCTCTAAAGGTCGTCGTCACGGCGGCAGTAATTCTCCATCTCTGTGACCTCGTCTCCGATGCGACCACCCATGCAGCCCTCGCAGCCCCTGCGGTTTATTGCCGCAGCATCGGCCGCCGCTACTTTGCTGCTCTTTAATGTTCCCCCTCGCTGTGGTTGTCAGTTCACGTCCAGCGGTGCAGTGGATCTCTTTGATTCGCGGCTGGCGTTAAGGCAGACGCGAATCAAAGCTCGGCCAAATGGACTTTTCGGTTTCTTCAGGGTACAGTTTCAAGCAAGCGGCATTATCCTGTTTAAACCATCAGGAAAGCCACAGAATTCAGACCGTCGCCACAAGAAATATGCACAGATCCGGCCCACGAGATCCAACTTTTATTTTTCGGTGGGAACTTTTTAAAAGCAGAGAAGTTTTTTGTCTGGTCGAGGTGCATTCGCGTGGTGAACGCTAGCATCAGTTCATTTTGTTTAACTTTTCTTTTTACTTGAGGAATGCCAGCTTCCCCGCTGAGTGAAAGCAGGTGCTGATCCTTTATGTGTTCCACTCAGAGGAGAACCGCAGCTGAAATACAACAGGAAGATGCAATAAAAGCAGGTTAATCCATCATGGATGCCTCTGAGCGGGCAGGACGCCATGCCGGGAGAGCAGCAGATCGTGGTCCTTGCACTGATTTATCCAGAGTGAGGTCACACTTCACCCTGCCTCTTTAGCAGCTCAGGCGCCTCGTTCAACCCCATCGTGACAGCAGAGCTGTGATGGGAGGGAGATATCTGTCATCACAAAGATTACTGGCCAGCAGAGGTGCTGAGAGAGCCCGAGTCACGGCACACTGACTGGGTTTAAGTTCACCAGCCCGAAATGAGGCTTTTCCGCTAAAACCAGATCATTCATTCTCTTTGTCCCATCACAACGCCTTCAATTAGACTCCTTCCCTTTCGGGCTGGTCAGCTTTGCCTTTATAATAGCTCCCTTAACTAGCATTTTTACCCAGTTAAAACGTTTGTTACAATAGCTACGCAAAAAAACCCCAAGTTTCTCATTTCAAAATGCAAGAATAGGAAGACCAGCGTATTTGCAGTGTGCATATACTTCCAAACCTATTTCCTCTATTCTGCTTATGAGTTTGTTTCCTGTGTTGCAGGAGGAGAACAGCGCGAAGCCAGAAAATGCAGGCCTGAGGTCCAGATTTGGTCCAAGTAGCGAAGACCTGACGAGCGCTTCAAAACAGGTTCAAAGTCCCAAAGTTGCATTGTAGCTATTAAATCCTTGTTCCTGGTCACCTGGGCTAATAATTATTAAATGCAGTTAATGACTCAAATGTTCTCTCAGGATGGAGTTGGAGTTTCTCACAGTTATGCGCCGCAAAAGCCCGCCCGAAGGAGATATCAGGCGGAAAACCAGAGCGTGGAAGCAGTACCGCCACCCAGCACCTCATTTCCCACCAAATCTGCTCAAAAGTTAGTCAAGCACTAAACTAACTTTAATGCTGTTTCTCAGCTCATAAACATGAATCATTAGATAAAAGTAGCCGTGGCTCCAGACACAGTGGACTTTTTCTAGTGGCCAAAGCTGCTCTAATCAGAGTTTTCAAATTTAAAAGAGTGTGATTGGGTCCGTTTTTTGGCTTTGCGGCTTATTGTTTTGGTTTAATGGCCCGTGTTTTTAATGTTTGGATTTCTTCTCATCGTTCCCACTATGGTTATTTTGTGGCTCCAGCGTACAGCTGTTTTCAATTTTTATAAATCGTCTCTAAAAGTCCCCTCCGTGCGCTGCCCGGGACCGAACAGAAGACAAAGCTGGCATCTTCTGGCTCTGCATACTTCAGCAGTCAGAGTGGAGAACAAAGATCCTGAAACATGGCTCAAACTATGAAAATCTATTAGTATTGTTTGCTTTTTCCTCTGCCTCTGAATGAGTGATATTTTAAAATATTTTGGTATTATGAGCACCGCAGAGTGGTTAGCACGAGCCGAAGCTGTCTATTATGGGGTGTTCTCCTCCCGGTGGTAATGAGTCCAGCATGTGTGGTCCTGTTTCACTGTTGATGAGGCGGCTCGTTCAAGCCGTCACTGCGGCAAAAGGTGGCCATTAATAAGAGCTGTGCCTGCCAGCGATGGCTGGAAGATTGATGTAACAACCCGCCCGTCCCCCGTCCCAACTCAGGATCCAAGCATCCGGTCTTAAGGGCAGGGCTTTTAATCCCGTCTCCAAACACCCCGTCTGGCCCTAAACAAGCCTGACGGCCTCTGACACGGAGCTCCATGTTAGGGTATCGTTAACTCTCTCTAGTCTTGGTCCATATTTAGTACAGTTCGATATTTTGCCCTTAAAAAAAAATCAAAATCAGACCCTGAAAATACTTTTCCAGGCTGCAGCCCAGGCAGAGGAGGGAAATCCAGATGGCAATCCGAAAAAACAAGGAAACCAACGCCGTGTTGACTCGCCTCAACAGCGAACTCCAGCAACAACTGAAGGTCAGTGTGTATTATCCTGTTTGCTGTCTGCTTCACTGGCAAACACAGGGTTAACGAACAAGAATATAGGTTTGATGAATGTTGCCCTCTGCTGGTGGGTTTCAGTAAAGGTTTGTGTCTTACAAGACTGGACTTACAAAAGTACAGAGATCTTTTAATAGGGACATAAACAAGCAAATCAAAGGAAACATACACATTCTATCCCTCTGAGGTTCCTGTTTACTGCCCCTGGGGGCCTCAGTGCTGTGGACCTGCCCAGTATGGGCTCCTGGATGTCCAGCTTGGTGAGAAGCTTCAGGCTCAGCTGACTGATCTATTACCCATCACTCGCAGCTGAAGTAAAGCTACAGATTTGGATGTTAGCTCTGGGGATCTGCTTGTGGCGCACACACTCACATTTGGAACACGTGCTGCATGCCTCTCATTCTCTCTGTAAACGATCCAGACATGAAACAGTCTGCACGTGCAGCCACTTCACGGCCCTTCTGTCAGCAATTTAAAACAAGAATATCGAAATTCAACAGATTTTTTTTCTGGGGCTTCTAATTGTCATTTATAGAAAGAATGTCCTTCCTCTCAGAAAGGGGCATCTAGGATTGTTCACCACTGCCTCAACTGCCTCAAGTCTTAAAGCATCTGTGGAATTTTGCAGAGAAAGGCATACGGGGCTTTATATAGACTCAGCCTATGTTGAAATCCCAAACAGCCATTGGCATTCCCAAATGTATTTTTCAAAATAGAGCTTTGGCTGGTCAGACATCCAACAGCAACAGGGTGTGTGAGGAAAAGAAATGAGAATTTTTCTGCAAAGTTTGAACTGTCTTACAAAAAAATGTCCACATACAAAAACGAGCCCTTTAACTTAATACTATGGACATAATTGGTGGACGAATATACGGAAAAAGACCACGGAAAGCCATCTCATTCTAATAGTTTCCATAGGAGCTCTCCTTCCATTACGATGGAACACGGATCCTTAAATACACTTTAAAGGTCATTGTGGGATTTCACTATATTTATTTCACCCTTCAGAGGACAATGTCATCTTTTCAACATAGATAATGCAACAACCAGATGCTCAGGATTTTACCCTCTGACCTTTCCTGCAGCTCAGTGGTGTTTAAACCCCCCTCCACCCAACCCCAGCCCTGAGACAACCAGACAATTTAAGATCTTAAACTCCCACAGCCTCCATCCAACGACACATTCACAACATTAGCCCCCGGTTCAACTAGGAATCACCACTTCCCCAGCACCAGGTGAAGATATCGGTTTCTTTTATTGAATCCCAGCCAGAACATTCCACTTGAATAGGCGTGGACCAGGTTTGGTCATGGCACTTCCAACTAAGTTTACAGGTTTGTTCATGCTGCTGGTTACAGGAGAGCAAAAGAACTGGGATATTGACATTTTAGAGGAAATCACTGTAACCCGTTATTGGCCCAGGAATCTTTGGTCAGAGATGGAGCTCCTGAGATACATTTAGAAATATTAGAAACTTTTGCATTCTAATACTTGTAATAATCTGGTTAATATTATATATATATTTTACCATTTTGTCACTTACTTGTTAAGTTGTTGTATTTAAAAACAGTGTTGGGTTTTGTTGGGGGGTTTCTTTCTGGTTAAAGGTGGTTCACCAGGAGAGGGTCACTCTGGAGTCCCAGCTGGAGATTCTGCGGCCTCTGGCCTCAGCCTGACAGAAGTCTGCTTCCTGCTGGCTCCATCATCCATGACATTTCCTTCTCATGTATCCACAGCTATTCCAGAAGGGTTCAACAACAGGACAATCGGGACTTATTGCTATTTTGTGATATTTTCAACATTAATTTGTTGCTTTTTCAGCATACACGCCTGTAAAAATACCCGCTGTGATGGTCTAGCTTACTTTTCTCTCGGTGGTCAGTAAATCTTGAACACGTGTTTCCATGACTCAAGTATTGCTCCGTGTTGTAGGTGGTGCTGTGCATGGATACACACTCCACCTCATGTAGCGATCTAAACCGAGTGATGTTGCTAAAGATTAATTTACGCATCTTCTTCTTTTTGCACTTGAAATATTTGAAAAGCGTTCTCCTTTAACCTGGACGGAGTTACGTTCTCAGTGTGAACTGATTATTGTCATGTAGTGCTGACACTGACGAATGTGGACACTGGATCTGTCACCAGTGTACTTGAAAATTAGCTTCATCCTTCATGCAAGCAGCATGTCATTAGTTTGAATCCCTTTATTCACACAAAATGAATGATCTGTAGGGTTGCCTGTCAAGGTTCAAACACATTTGTTTATATCTATGCAAATATCTGGTATCAATTTGGTGCTATGCCAGTTTACAATATTGTTTCATGCATCCTGACTGTTTCTGATGGTAAATATAGTCGTTAAGATTAGTAACAGCATGCTTGAATGATGTGAGAGGTTTGACTGTAAATTAAGTTGTGCACAACTGAGCTCTGGGCTGTAAACTATGGAAACTAATCAATAAAGTTGCCTATTTTTAATACTTATTAAAGTTTTATTGAACCATTAGATGCATATGTTCTTTACGCTTGTACAAGTTTTGCAGAGGCTGTTTTTAAAGATGCATACCATACCACGGTTATCTGAAGTGCACTGATAAGTTTTTGATAAAAATCACATTAGCAAAGCTGTGAGTATGACTGGCTGTAGCTAAAAGAGGAGGTGAACACCTGTGATGAGAGTTTTCCATCCAAGGAACCCACATTCAAGTTTAGACACATGAACAGATGTCTGAGGTCGTTATCGTTGCCATGAGAGTAAAAGAGATCAAACGCAGAGAGCAGATCTCTCCTTCCAGCTCACATAGCAGCTGCACTTTCTCTGACACAGACATAACAGTCAGGGGTCAACCAGATCGCTGCCGATGGCCGGATTCCCAGGGCCTAGGCCACTGCCCTCCAAAAATACTCACTGACACACTTGGCCCGCTCGTGGACTCCTCACACCTACTTTTTGCTCCACAAAGCTGCTTTGAAACTGGTCAGCAAGTCTGACACGCTGGGTTTTAGGCCGAAATGCAAAGATTGTACTTTCAGCCCTTTACGTAAATTGCATTACTGGTTTTTAATTAGTAAGGAATTGTTTTGCATGATAAGTCACATTGGTAGTACAAACATTTTTTCTAGTTTAAATTTTTACTTTACAACATAGATTAGTATTCATAAAAAGGGTAAGGGTAATTTTTGGTTCTTGTTTACAAAGTCGACCTAAAAGGCAAAGTTTACGCGCTAATCTGACTAAAGTATAAGTTTATTCATTCACACACGCCTGTGGATCACAGCTGGACACAGTTAGATTTTGAATGACTCATTTTACTTTGAAATATGAGCATAAATCACTTTTTGTTCTGGCTGCAGCAGCCAAAGAAAAGCTTAAACGGGTTATTTTCTGTAAAGAAAATGCAGGAATTCATTTTTTTTTTAAAGAAAAAAACCATCTGAGGAAAAAAGCAGCAGAGCGTTTAAAGCCTTCCTGGGACTGCGTGCATGATGATGAATGAGCTGCAGTGAACGAGTTCAGGGTCGAAGACAAAGATGGGGGACCAGACGACAAGACGTTCCCAAATCCCCCTTTGCCATAATCAATGTTTGGAACAGACCTGCATGCCGGTACCTGCTTCTTCATCCTATTGCTGCCCCTCCTCAACCTGTAGCTTTTATTTTATCTCCATACATCCAGACAGCTGTGCAGGTATTGATTAAAGAAAGCCGGAAGCCACTTTTAGTGAACCATAAACAATGTTTTGGTTTGCATTTATACATTACAGCTGCCTGCAAAGAGGGAGCTATATGTGCTAACCATGGGTTGTCTTTAACCAAGGGTTAAAGAGAGTTTGATAAATTTGCCATCTCGGAGTCCGAACCTGGCTTATTATTACCCACATGCTGGAGACGGTGGTATTTATTGCACTCAAAAACAAATAGAATAAAGACTTCAGAAGTTCCATTTAAATGGCTTATAAAAGTAACACAACCGGCAACTTCTTTGTTGAAATGCACTAGGATATTGGTTTTTAAATGTCGCGTAAACACTGTAAATATGCAACAGGCCTGTCAATAAATTATATTAGCCTGAGTGGCTTTAATTTAAAGCTCACTCTACTCACCCAAAGATTACCAGCCTTTGTCCATTCAAGTTAGGCCTTTTGTTGCAGTGCCATTACTCAAAGATGATGGCATGCAGCATTTCTCTTGTCTCTTCTTTGTCCCAGGCTGCACTTTGCAAAGGTTGCACTTCTGCTGTGGACATTAGGCAACAGGAAGGGCTTTGAGGCTGTCACCTCTACTAATTCTGGTGCTGTCAGCTGCTGGGATTTAGCTAAACACTCATTCAGCAAATGTGAATGAAGCTTGTTCCATGGCTGTCAGGTCTGCGTACAGGGGATAGCAAAAATTAAACCAAATTTTTCAACACAAAGAAAAACTTTTGGAAGTGTGCATATGTGCATGTGGTTTGTGTACTATGTAGGTTGTGTACTGTCCAGTTGTGTATTAACCCGGTGAATATATTCAATACACTGCAAAAGATGATATCATCATTAACATAAATACAAAGTGAAAGTAAACATTGAAACATTTTTAAAAAGAAAATAATTTCATCCTTGTTCTATATTTGGGTGGTGGTGGGGGGGGGGGTACCCTCAAGGCATCGCCTAAGTTCCCACCTTATCGAGCATGAAATGGACCTGGTCCTGGCCTTTGATCCCTGACCTCAAAATTCTAACCAAGTTATCTTTCTTCAGAGTGGACAGTTATATTATTGGAGAAAGGGTGTTTCAACAATGATTTCTGAAAGAACATGTCTGACAATTTATCATAAAGAGGAGTATAAATGTTCTTATCATAAAGGGCAGTTTGCCCAAGTTATATAAAAGGGCTAAATGTTCCAAAGACAGCAGCCATAAAAAGTCCCAGTACAATTGGAGGATCCAATAAAAATTTTACATTTCAAAATTATGAATAAGTGTAATTCTTTATGGTCCTCGAGTGCATCCGGTGAGTCCTTTGCTTGGTCAGCGGACCCATAAGTGAAGTATGGTCCAATAAGCAGTGGACTCCAATTAGCTGTCACTGAGACCTTGAGTTACTCTCTTCATATTTTTTTAAGTAGAATTCTATTACAATATAGTGTGTAATTGTAAATACACAGTTTTAGAAAATAATGTATAGCATATTATAAATGGTGAAAAAGTCCATGTTTCGTTTTTTTTAGATTTCTAATAAAAACAACCAAAGTACCTTTAAAAACAAATTACTGACATTAAAAATATTTGATATAGTATATTTACATTTTTTTTTACAATATATTATTATATATTATATATAATAATGGTTTTGATTGTTGATTTTTCTGCTACATACCTTCTTGGTGCTGAAGAGGAGCGGCGGCGTCAGTCCCGATCCGGTGTGCTGTTGGTCTGGTCCGGGACTTGGTCCCCACCGTTTTTTAAAAGCCACCTCCAGTTTGGTGCTTCCAGCGGAGGAACACAGCGCAGCCGTCCGGGACGGCAGATGAGCCGGCGCCGCAGCCAGGAGCACCACAGTCCTCTGGAGCGGGTCAAGCGATGGGGGGCTCCGGCACAGGCGGCAGCAGCTGAGGTGGCAGATACCGGAGCAGGGGGTGAAGGGAGAGAACTGCTTTTTGCTCACTTTTGAGCCAGTTTTGTTGGATTTAAACCCCCGGTCCACACCAACATGCCTTTTGCCAAGCGAATAGTGGAACCTCAGTTGCTGTGCAGGTATCAGATCCCGAACGAGGAGGGCTTGCTGTTCGAGGACCTGGTCTCCATCAGCAACGTGGCTCTGTCCCGGACCCTGCGGCAGCTGTCGGACCTGGCCAAACACGCCTGCTCCATATTCCAGGAGCTGGAGAACGACCTCACGACCACCAGCCAGCGAGTCAGCGGGCTTCAGAGTAAAATTAGCCAACTTCAGCACACTTGTTCCGACCTGGACCCCAAACAGGAGACAGTGCGTGAGTAACGCGTTACTTTACTGTCTTTGGAATAATGACGCATATAAAATACAGGTCGCGAAAGGTACCGCAACTTTGACAAGTGTCAAACTGCGGCAGGTCACCGCAAAAATAACACGCACAAACCCTTAATGATGTTTACTTTTAGTCTGAATTGACTTTGGGGCGAGAGTGTGTTTGTGTACACCGGTCAACTATCACATGGCGCTGTTTTCTTGTTATTCTCGCCGATGGACGCGTAACAGTGGGTATAACTCGTTTGTGCTGAGTTCTGAATTTATTACACTTGATGAGTAAAATGCTTAATAAGAAGAAGATTAAAATTCAGTTTTGGTTTTTGTTTGTTTGTTTGTTTGTTTGTTTTTATTATTTTAGTAGCGTTACAGGTTGTGACGCACTTGGGCAGAAGAGTAGTGGAGTCACTCCTGTTAAGTTACCATACAAAAATGAACTTTTTTCGTACTTACCGTTTATAAATGATGCTCTCCTGACCTCGTGGTTCTCTTGTTGAACTCTCCTTGGCCACTACTAAGAATTCATTACCCAGATATCGCAGCATGTGGCCACCGGCGGGGCCCCGCACCGCGCACCCCCTCCCCCAAACACACTGGAGCGGTGACATGATACTCGTGTGTATGTGTGTGTGTGTGTGTGTGTGTGTGTGTGTGTGTGTGTGTGTGTGTGTGTTACAGGAAGTTTTGCCTACCTCAAGAGCGGCTTCTCTGCCCTTGGTCATACCCCAGTGAATCTGCCCTGGTTTAGTTGAGGTTCAGCATGTCCTTACATGTTCCACGGTCCCTGTTTCCTCTACTGGTCTGTGACTGGGTTAGGTTCCCTAAAGATGTTCCCACAACACCTGTCCAACCCCAAGTTGTTTTTTTGGGGGGGGTTATGAGCTTATTTGGTCAGTTGGTAAAAGCAGAAACTGAGTTAGAGAGAGACTTTCTGCTTGGACACAAACACAGTTTGAGCCTGATCAAAAGTGGCTCCATCAGTTTGTATTTGCTCCTTGTAGAGATGGGATGTTACACGGTGGATGAGCGCAAGTGACAGGGTGCCCTTGTTCTATTTTATGTTTTTTCCTAGAGCTCATGTTGCTCTTACTTTGTTGTAGTGATGCTACTACAAAAAAACCATCTTACAACTAATGCTATGCTTTAGCTAAAACGATAAATATATCTCTCTCACACCAGAACTGCAATACCAGGTCATGCTGGGGTGGGATCAAAACCCACATTGGTGCATGTCGTGCAGAACATCCTCATGCCACTTTCAACAGCTAACCTCCTTTTGCCTGGAAAAGCCCAATTACTTTTAATTGTGCTTTTCGTATTAATGGTGTCAGAGCAAGCATAAACAATAGTGTCCTCCCTAATCTGAATGACAATCAGTGTAAATAGAGCTCTCAGTGGGTGGGTGTGGGCTTTTATGATGGGACTGGGTCCTGTCTCCGGGTCGGCTGCTGAAGAAAACAGCTGCAGATGCCACACGGAATAGGGCAGAATCAGGTAGAGTCTCTGAGGTTGCATATCTGTACACCTACTCTTTCCTATGTGTTGGTGAGTTTTTATCCACTCAGTCAACTGGTGAGTGTCCCTTTAAAGTGGTTGTAATTTTTACTGACTTCAGCTACACTAATTCCTTTCTTAACCTCTTGCGGCCTTAGATTTTAAAAAGTACATGAGCCTGAAGCTGGGACAGCACCCTTTTTGCTTAAAGGCAGGTTGTGTTTTTATCCAAGATGCTTTACTGCATGCTTAAACAACCTCTTGAGTAGAAATGAGCGCCATCTATTTATGTTCCGCAGTCTCCCAGTGATCCACGTCGGTGCTGTCTGCGAGCCGTGTGGCCTGGGCTGAGTGTTTCTGTGGACAGCAGCGCTCTAATGTATCATCTGTGCTACTACTATAAACTACACGAGTGTAGCTCAGAGTAGGAAAACACATTAGGCTGTGACTGTCCTTCCCCCGTACTCTATTGATTTCCTCCAGCCATTACGGGAACTTTGATTTACCAAGTGAGGACGCAACAAGTCAATGCAAGCTGACTCTGAGGTCAGTAACAGCCCGGGTTAAAATTCTGAAACATGCATTAATGAAAATGTTGGTATGGGTGAGTGAAATCAGAGGTTAGTGGTTTCCAGTGAAGCAGCTGTGGCTGGAATAAATAAGAAAAGACAGCACCACCAGTCTGTCTTTCCAAAAGCAAATGCAGACTCAGATTAGAGAACTACATCAGTGATTCATGGATTATACCTTGGAAAAGGAGCGAGAACCTCCGTGTCTCTCTCATTATCAGAAACAGCGAATTTCTGCAGGTCCAGACAACCTGCGCTTGGTATAATAAGCCTGCTAATTATAGAGCAGATTTCAAAGACTCACTCGTTTATTCCCGTAGCTTCCCCCTCTTCCCAGGCAGAAAAGATGCCGTGCTCCCCTCCTTTCATTCAGATGCTGTCCAAACTCAACAATAGCCTGGTATTAAACTCTCAGTCTGTGCACTGACAGCACTTCTTTTCCTACCAGAGTCATTTGTTCAGGTTAGACTCACAGCTTCACCTCAACTTTGCTGTGTCTCGGCAGCATAACCCCTGCTGGGTTGCTCAGCCCATGACTGAAGTGGTTCCTTCTGAAACGTTCTGTCAAGTCAAACATTCCAAGAAGCCAATGACCAGGAAACCACACCACTCGCTTCCACTTCGGGGACCTTGCACCCCACACGTGTTCCCTAAATTGGCCTGGAAGACTGGCGTGATGAGAGAGAGAGAGGGAGAGATGAGGGGGCGATGGAACCCAGAAGGTCGAGGTTGTGTTTATTTATGAACGGAGGTGTTTTTTAAATTAAGTCGAAGGTTTTTCATTGCTTTCCTTGAGGGAAATGTGCAAGTGATTACACTT
>CAAE01011721.1:3645-25976 GCA_000180735.1 Tetraodon nigroviridis
GATGCATCCCATCACTTCACCAATGGGATACCAGCACGCTAAGGACATGGGTCGTTCGAGCATCTAAGTGTATTTGTGCGAGGTTAGCATTACAGCAAAGAGGAAACTGTGGTTCATGTTACCACATTGTGCGCAAAGCATTAAAGTGCTGCTTTGGCCGCCGCAGTCGGCTCGTTATCGAATGTGCCAACAGAGCTGGGGGGAATCATTAGTAAGGTGACCAGATGTTCAAATTATTATTATTTTTTTTTTAAATTTTACTCAAAATTAAATACGAGCCAATCTTACCAAACATAAGAGATTTTATTTTAGTTTACTGAAGTAATGCAATCTGTCATCTGACATTTTGGCAGAACACTGAAGTCAGTAGCACTCGCTTTCTTAACCTTTTGAGATGACTGCCAAATTCTTTAAAATGCTTTTGCTCCTAGATGTTAACCAGCTAGGCTTGCTATGATGTTATGACCATTCCAAATCTAGTTATCAAAAGTATTGCTGACATCTGTGTTTGGTATCTTTGTTTTGATTTACAATGTTTTCCACTTCTAGCTGCTGAATAAAACTGAATGAAATGTTCTAATCTGAGTGCATGCTAGGGGAAATCAGCCCTTAATGCTTTTAATGCTAATACAAGATCACTTTGCAATTTTAGAAAATAAACTGCAGCCACAGGCACGGCTGCTTGCACTTTTTATTAAAGTTATTTCTCCGTTTTGCTCTGCTTCTGGGTTGCTGTCCCTATCAACACTCACCCGCTCAGGCGGCAGCGCTCCAGATTCATTAGATGCGAGATTTGCGGCCCATTCTTTCTCACAGCTCCCCTACACAGCGCACCACCCAGCTACATGCCTACATCCTATCACACACACACACACACACACACACACACACATTACATCACATAACACACAGACACACACGCACACAAACCCCAACACTCTTCCCACCTCCTCACTGATACCATCCGTGTCATTGGCTGTCTGTTGCTAAGCTACAAGGCCGCATTTTCTTTTTAATCATTGATTATTATTAACATTATTTTCGAAGTGTTTTTCGGTGTGGTCCAAAAAAAAAAAAATGTCCACATGCTCTTTACACTTTGTTTTTATTGGCGTCTGCTGTCACGCCTTCTCGACACATGGGAATCCGGTTTACTCAACTATGTACCGTATTCTGAAGATGAAACTTTGTAGTCTAATGCCGCTCCTCGTCTAAGTGTGTAAGACACAAAACCTAAAAGGTGGTGTCTGTGCCACGCAGATGGATGAGCAGGAGTAAAAATACAGTAATTTATGTACACGTCATCATTTTGGTTTCTGCAATTAGCTGACAGGGTGATCCATCTTTGTTTTTTTGCTCTGTGAAAGCCGGCCTGACGGCATTACAAATGACGGGACATAAGATACATGAGTGTCGACACTCGGGCGCCTGCGAGCAAGCGCTGCCCTGTTTAAATGTTTGGTTTGGTTGTTTTGCTTTAGCTCTGATCTTGTTGGTGAGCAGCCACTACCTGAAAGACAAATAATCCTGTAAACAGTTTACGTGGTGTTTTTTTTCAGTCATCTTAAACTTGGTTCATATTGTAAATGTACATGAACACAAGTCACACCCACTGACATGGTCATCCTCTTTGCTTTGGAAGCATATTTTATTTTCAGTGTCTCAGTCAAGGACACTATAATATGTAAAATTTAGAAGAGGAAGTCCAATCTTAAAGGCCAGGCGTGACGGAACCACTACAATGGGGTTTTTTGGAGAGGTTTGGGAACAGACTCTATATTCCTGAAGTTGGACAATTTGCTGTTTATGTCTATAAAGAAATAAATGAATAAATAAATAAAAGAACATTGGCTGCTCACACTCCACTGCACTCCAAACCACGACATCAGAGTTTCAGCCGTGTCAGAGCTGAAGCTAAATCCTGCTTTTTGTTTGCAGCCATTGTTCTGCCTACGCTTTACATAGGCAGCGAAATGAAAAAGCCTTAATCGCATATTGTCACTCGCAATTAAATAACGTCCACTTAATCAGAGGACTGACAGCTTTAATCCAGATGTTACTCAAGCTTATTGCTTTTCCCATTAGTTTAACCTCAGTCTTTGCTGGTTGGGTCATGCTGCTAAAGTATGAATGAATAATATCCAATGGAAATTGTGTGATCCCCCCCACCAATATATAGAACTGTAATAAAAGGATTTATTAACAGATGAAAAATTGGAGGAATATTGGCTCTGGGCTTTCTGGGTGGAGTTTGCATGTTCTCTGTGTGCATGCATGGGTTTCCTCCTGGCGTATTCCTCTCAGTCCTAATTGATCAATCCAGTTTGTCCATAGGTGTGAATGTGTTTGTGAATGGTTGTCTTAGGCTGGCCTCTTGCCCCTAACAGCTGGGATAGGCTCCAGCAGACCCCTGCGACCCAATGCCTGCAGTCGTGTCTCTGTCGTGATCCGACTCATTAAAAGGGTGTGCTGATTGGATCTGGTTTTTCTTGAGTTATTATTCCTTTGCAGTTGTGCAGTTGTAATGCCATGTGACTGATCACCGTCGTTTAAACTAAAACTATGTTGCCGTATGCTCGTAATTGAATACCTGGAAGGGAAACAAGCAAGGTGTGCTCTGTCTAAATCATTAAAAATAGGTAATTATTATATTGTGGTGTCATGCTGAGCCACAGAGACTGTGGTGAATACATGGATCCAAAATCACTGCTTCTGCAATAGAAAGAGATTCTAAGAGATTTTAATATGCGTTAAGGTTTTTGTGCCGCAGAAGGGATTTAAATAGGTGTTGGGCAAAAAGTAAATTAATAAATAGGCAGGTAGCAAAGAGGAATCCAAACAGGGTATGTAATATAAAGGGGATCTATGCGAGAAAAATCGAGAAACAAAGAGCGGCAGTCGCGCAGCCATCACTGGTCGATGCTTGAAAGAAACCGTGGGAGATTTCCGGTTAGAGTCAAGAGGCTGTTTAAACGGCGGAGCGGTGCTGGTGCTGGGCTTGTGGCTTTCGAGGAATAATATTTGCTCAATTTGATCGATATGCCTTGTAGTCCAGCTGGGTGGGCAAGAACGTAGCTGTTCATCACAACACGCCACCAGCTTATGCGGACTTCTCAAGTGGAACTACAATATGTCTGCTTAAAGAATAAAAGGTCTTCATTTTCACTCAGTTCTCTTATTTCCTCCCACAAATTCAGCAACGCAGTCATTACATTCAACAGCCTCATAATCACTGCCAACCTCCTATTCTGGTCTATTGCACTTTTGATCCATTTGTCCACATATGTATTTTTGTTAATTTTGTTAATTGATCTATCCATTCCATTTTTTATTCATGCAGTCCCTCCTCATGCTAATTTGGTCTGCGGTGATTAACGTAATCTTAAGAAAGATTGGTTAGCTAAAGGGGAACCAGACAGAAACAGTGTATTCTGATCAAATTTAGCATGACAGTTGCTCCCTCAATACCAGTTGTTAATGACCTTCACTGATGAGCAATGGATTGTGGGAAAAAAAACCCCAAAAAAAACCAAACTGTTATTAAATGTGGTCATTGGTTATGAATACAGGATAAAAGTGCAAGCACACAACAGATTAGCATAAAACGCATTTTGCATGCTTGGAGATCAATTGACCAGTAACCCCGTCTTTGTCTTTGTATTGTCCTTCTGTAAATGTGCAGCCTATGATATATTTTATTTAATGAAGCCCAACCTCTGCCTTATATTTAAGCAACGTAACAGCATCTAGGTTTCGAATTTTTTAGTCAGCCTGGACTCTTATCAGATGCTACTTCCCTTGCCACTGATAAAAGTTGACTGTAAATACATCCACATCAATACAAGTGCACAATTTCAGGCGCACGTATTAGACTTTATTTAATTAGGCTTAGAATTCACTGGAAAAATCCACCCTTTGATCATGATCTGATAAAAACCTGTGGTTTTATACAGATATTGACACAGTTACCTAGCTTTATGTTTGACTTTTCCTCATTAAGTCACCATGTGACATATTCTAAACATCCTGGTGGTTTTATACAGATATTGACACAGTTACCTAGCTTTATGTTTGACTTTTCCTCATTAAGTCACTATGTGACATATTCTAAACATCCTGGTGTTGTGATCGGGCGGCAGTATTGTGACTGGGACAGGAAATAACTTCTTTATATAGTATCAAATATTCAAAAGAAAATGAAAAAAAATAATTTCAGAAATCTTTTTTTTATTTTTATTTACTAATGGTTCTATGAATATGCTTCAAAAGTCTTCTTTGTTAATAATTTACATAATGTTTTATACATTAATGATGCTTGGCACTCTAATTATACGGTAGAAGAAACAATAAAATTAAAGTGCAAAGAAGCATGTAGTCTGGCATTTTACAGGCTGTCCTGACATGACTTGATTAAGTCAGTAAGTTTGCATTTTATCTAAATATTGTAATTTGTAAGTACTGTCTAAATGCACAACAGCAGATATTTTACTGCATATGTTTATTGTTATATATTTAGGGTTTTTGCATAGCTGAACAAAGATGATTTATTCTGTTTTGCGTCTATATTTTTTTTTTTCTGAAAACAGTTGAAAAGTTTGGTTTGAAACAGAAACTGAGTACTGAAAGGAAGTCCACAGAAAAGCTGAAGTGGTTTGAAATCTGACAGGAATTTAACGTCTAACAGTTTGATGAAACAATTTTTTAAACTTGTGCTTGTCCCCTGTGTCTTGATTAATGTGCACTCATTAATGTCACGACTGTGGAATCACACAGCACTTAAGCTCGAGGGGTATTCAGGTGGGACACAATCACTTCATGCAATGAAAACCTCTTGATGTTCAACAATATTTAATTTTTTCTGTCTTATTTGTCATAAGACAAAGCTGAGTTCAAATAAACCGAAAACTGATTATATAGGTGAGCAATTTGTCTATTTAAATAACTTTATACTAACTATACTATGTCTATTTATAAACCTTTAACTAACCTTATTTACTACTTGTACCAATTACTTGGTATTAAAGCAACTTAGGCCCTTTGTGCTAATTTATCCCCAAACTAAGATAAAACGATAAAACATCAGTTCTCTTTAGAGGGCAATTAACTAGCCAGATATGAATTTGAAGTTTAATCAAGACTAAAAAAAAAAGATTTTTTTTACAACAGAAAAAAAGCATTCCAACAACCTGCCTAATGCAATTAGGATATTTTTATGTTATTAAATTATTTTCACATTTTAGAAGATGACTTTTGATAAATATCTTAAGTTTTTGAAGCATGGAAGAACCGAGCACTTCTACATACTCTGTTGCTTGCATCATCAAACCAGCTACATTTCTTTTTTAGTCAGTTGCAAACTTCTCTTCTTTTTTTCACCGCAGGTGTCCTGTTCCCAAGGGAGGATAATGGACTGGCTGCGGTTCTCTCTGCTGTTGCTGGCAGCGGCGTGCAGGGCACAGCCCTGTCCGAAACGTTGTATGTGCCAGAGCCTCTCTCCATCGCTTGCCATCCTTTGCTCCAAGACAGGTTTGCTCTTCGTTCCGGCTGCTATTGACCGACGCACCGTGGAGCTACGCCTCCAGGAGAACTTCATCACGGGTATGATGACCCTCCAATTATTTTACCTCATCATAACTAAACACCACACTAAACAAAGTATTTCTGTTGATCTGCTTTTATGTTTGTGCTCCTAATATGTCCTAATATATTTTTCGAATTTATTTATTTGTTTATTTTTGTTTTTTTCATCTGCTTACACCCAGCTGTCCGGCGAAAGGACTTCGCCAACATGACCAGCCTGTTGCATCTGACGCTGTCCAGAAACACCATCAGTCAAATTCTGCCCTCGGCTTTCAGCGACCTGCGGCGACTCAGAGCTCTTCACCTGGACTCGAACAGATTAACGGTGATTAAGGTACGATTGATGGATCGTGGGCTGTGCGCAGACCTGCATTGAAAAATGTCTTCCAACTGCTTAACCAGACTTCGTAGAGATGGAATTTTTGCGCAAAGGATCAGCACGGTTGACTAATGACACCAGAGTGACAGAGAAGGAGAGATCAGATTGCTATGACAGTACATCTCATGGCTTTTTTCTTAATCCATGCCCACCAGGACGATCATTTCAAGGGTCTGACTAACCTCCGCCACCTGATCCTCGCCAACAACCAGCTCCACTCCATCTCTCCCCATGCCTTTGATGACTTCCTGTCCACTTTAGAGGATCTTGACCTCAGTTACAATAACCTAGATGAGGTGCCCTGGGACACAATCGGACGGCTAACCAATGTCAACACCCTAAATATGGATCATAACCTCATTGAAAATGTCCCTCAAGGGGTCTTCACCAACCTACATAAACTGGCAAGGTAAATGAAACATTCATTGTGTTGTTTATTAGCAACCACATGAATTTGCTTTGGTTAAATGAGAATCCCCCCCACCCTTCCCATCCTTTTAAAAACATTTTTCAGGCTTGACATGACATCAAACAAGCTCAAGAAAATACCTCCAGACCCTCTGTTCTTAAGGATCCCGGTTTATGCCAAGTCCAAAGGCTCCCCGCTCTCCTCCCTCGTGTTGAGTTTTGGTGGCAACCCCCTTCACTGTAACTGTGAACTACTGTGGTTGAGGAGACTCACCAGAGAAGATGACCTGGAGACGTGTGCGTCTCCTCCAGATCTTAGTGCCAAGTATTTTTGGACCATTCCTGAAGAGGTAACATTTTTCCAGCCTTGCAATGCTTCCAACAAATTAACTGCAATGTAACGGCAAAAATGTTGAAATGCTGTAAACATGGTGTGTTTTCTTCTAGGAGTTTATCTGCGATCCTCCTGTGCTGACGCGTAAGTCGCCTCACACTGTCGCCATGGAAGGTCAACCTGCTAGTCTGAAATGCAAAGCAAATGGTGACCCAGAGCCTGAAGTCCACTGGATTAGTCCCGAAGGTCGTCTTATATCCAATACCTCAAGGTATTAAAATTTAATTTATGAGTTGAAATTCCACCAAGGAAAAAGATGTTTTGTTGAATGCAACCTATCAAACCACTTAACTGGAAATTGGGGCCAAAGACATAGGTCATCAACCTTCAGGATTCTGGGCTAGAAGCATGATTATTAGACTAACTGGAATTGTAGCAATCTTATTAGCACTTGCATTGCCAAGAAGCTATTTATGCTAGCATGTATCATTATTCCTAACTCATTTCAGAACATTGGTCTTCCCTAATGGGAGCCTGGATATCAACACGACCTCGGTGAAAGATTCAGGAAACTTCACCTGCATTGCTTCCAATGCCGCCGGCGAATCCACGGGAAGAGTAGAGCTTGTCGTGACTGTGACGCCCCACCTGGCAAACAGCACCAGCCGAAGCCGGGACCCGTCCTCTGAGCCTGCCCCTTCCGACATCCTGACCTCCTCGAAGGTGGTGCTGCCCAACAACGAGACCAGGGGAGCCGACCGGAGGGTGTCGCTGGTGGAGCTGACAGGAAACTCTGCCCTCATTAGGTGGAGCAGCCAGACTCCGGTTACTGGAGTCAGGATGTTCCAGGTCCAGTACAACAGCTCAGGGGACGACACGCTAGTGTACAGGTCGGTTCATCTGCATGACCTATGGATGTTGTACTGGCTGTTTTATTTATTTTGTATGTATAGCCTTCGGTGATGCTTAAAATTAGCCACGCAATCCCACTAATGGTATTTTTTGTCAGTAGCTGCGGCAGCGATCGTGCAGGTTCTGAAAGTTTTACCAGCCTCTGCTTTAGGGAAGTATTTCTAAACTGTATTTGTGAGTGATGAGTGGCATGAAAGAAATGCACAGTACGGTTTAAAATCAGCGGGTTAGCCAGACAATACAGTCTAATCACGTGTGGATACCTTAAGGGAATTGTTGCAATAATCAGTTCTGCTAAAAGGTAGGAAGCCGCAGCTAAATGCGGAATAAACAGGAATGTTGAGCAGGTTTGAATCATTGTCTATCACTCTCCTGAAGCATAACATCTATCTGATATCTCTTCCAGCATAAACTAGCAGCTAACAATTGGGTTTAAAGCAGGGAAGAAATATTTCTTATAATTGGTGCAGCCCTTTAATGGAGATTCAGATCCTGTCAGACTATGGAAATAATGGGGAATAATAAAGTATTTAAATAACCACTAAAACTAGATAAAGGTCATATGCTAGCTCCTCTTAGTGGGGAACGGTATTCTCATGAGCTGCATGTATATGTCAACCTGATATTTATCACCGAAATAACCTTGTTGCCAACTAACCCTAACCCTAGCCAGCTAATCTTGGAAATTTGGAATATTCAGAACAGAACAGAGTTCTATTCCAAATATCACTTCACATTTGGAAGTTTTTCACATTTTATCAGCAGCAGATTGTTTAAGGTTTAATTTAAGAGAGGAAAACAAGCTTCTTTTGGCAAATGTTGACTCAAGCTAATTTGTGAAAACAGGCACACTGCAGAACAATAATTATAATGTGATTACATTATAATTATCATTTAGCTGAAGGCACATTTAATTAGAGCTGATTGGGACAGAAGGAAGGCACATGAAGTGTGCTGTGTTTTGGGCTTGGCATTGCTTGAAAGTGCCTTTCTCTTTCTTGGCTCTCGTGACGCGTTTCTTTCACTTCCTGACACTGCTGTCACATAACCCTAATGTCTCACCACAAAAACTTTTCTGAAGTAAAGGCTAGTTTTATTGATTGTTCTTAAGTACAATAGGTACAAAATGTCTTTAAAGAGTTCCACACATTGATAATGTCTGATTAACTAGTATAAAACAAAAAAACGAGTGGGGGCTTTACAGCCTGTCAGCATCAATATCCATGGAAACACTGTCACTATGAGCAATAGAAAAAAAAAGCAACCTCAGTTTTAGTTTCAGTTTCTTCAAAAGTCTTTAATCTGAGACTTTAAAATATTTTCATTAAATGATACGCCACAAATTCATTAACATTCAGGGTATCATTAACAAGAAAAAGTGATGAGCTAGTAAATGTTTAACACCGCAACTAAAAAGGTTCTGCAAATGGAAAAGAATTGAATTATAGACAAACAGTGTTAAAAAGGTGTTTCTGTCCTATTGGCTCATGTGTACAGCTTTTCTTTGAACATAAATGCTGCTAGCTCCGATGGATAGGCAATTTTGCACTTAAGCAGACATCGTAAAGGATTTGCACCAATGTGATATAGAATCACATGGTTCCACGAGATTAACCTCCATTAGGAGGCATCATAATTTTATAGGCTTTGAGCAAGGAAAAAAAAAAAAAAAACAGCACTGAGTGTGTCTGTGTGCTCAGCTCCTTTGGTCTCTGGTCAATATCCATTAGGATGGGTATTGGGAGGGAACATGGTACAAAGTGCTGAGGAGCAGAATAGACTGTATAAATACGGCAGCGAGAAAATAATTTATTTCTGTCCTTTTAAGCAACGTCAAAGTCTTTGCAGCCTCTTTGGTGCCACTACAGAATCGAGAGAGCAAAGGTGCGAGTGTGCTCCCTCTTGTGAAACGGAAGGCGCTGGCAAGAAGTGTTAGTGCGTGGAGTGGTTGCTATGGTTTTTGGTGAATGATAGACCATAACACTGCGGTTTTTTTTGTTTGTTTGTTTGTTTGTTTTTTGTAGATAGCTCTTTTGAAAATGTTTCACTAAGACCACTAAGAGTCCAAGTAAGCAGGCTATGTTTGCGCTAGAATGATGAACCATTAGGTAGTGTTTTGTTTGTTTTTTTTTTTTTTCAAATAAATGAACACCCCTACCACTTTGTAAAAAAGTTAGGCCAAAGAAACTAGATCTATAGGCTGCCCTTGGTGTCTTTTTAGATCAAAGTTCTTTCGTAGCGGGCAGCTTGATTTAGAACCATTTCCACTTTAAAATGACGACCAATACAGCCTGAAAAATCCAGGCCGTAGAGGAGCAGCCCCCCCGACAGCCTCTAATCAATGCCATTAGAGCTCCAAGCATGTGTAACTGTGCATGCGTGTTTGAGTGTGTGAGCTTGGCGGCCACTGGTCAAGAGTGAATTAGTTAACGCGGCGTCTGAGACAAGCTCTTCAAACTCCCCTGACTAATGCAATCGATGCTTATTCAACGGTGTCTGCATGAGTGTGTGCGTCATTGGCGTCTGTGGAGTGCACGCACACTGCTCCTGCTGGCAATCGAATGCTAACAGAAACACTCATCTATGGCTGAAGTCCATAGAAGCTTTTGCAAAGTGTGGTTATTGTCAGTACGTGACGCATACCCCCTTATGGTTACACATGCGTGATTGTTATGGTCAAATTTTCGTTATTGTCACCGAATAAAGATCTGTTGCACATCCCGAATCTTAAAACCTACTTTTAGGCTCACATGTTAATTTGTTTTCTCTCCATGTTCACGCCATCTGGATTAGATTAGAGCGAGGATGCTGTTGAATATGAAGAAAACGTATAAATGAATCAGTTAATATATATGCATGGTTTGCTCCCCACACAAGAGCAGGTAAAGGTCAGTCAAAACCCTTTTTTTTTTCTGTTTTTCATCTGTAAAAACCCACAGAACTTCACACTCGGCCCTCCAGTCACGCTTCTCAGTCGGTTTCCTGCACTGTCAACAGTTTTGGTTCCTTTGGATAATGGATGCACAGACACATAAAGACTCCATAGACTAGCAGACTCCGGGATGCAGCGACTGGAAAAATGCTCTTTACCACCGCAGGTGGTATCTAAGATGCTGCGCATGTTTTTTTTTTTTTTTTTTTAATGCACTGCCCTGCTTTTTCACGAGGCGTGTGCCAGCAAGCTTAGACACTTCTGGTGTGGGGTTTGGATTTTTTTAGCCCCTTCTTCTTCTTCTTCTGGCAGGAGTAAAGACTCGGAAGCAGGTCACACTTCATTAGATCAGTTTCTCCCTTTAATGCCATTGAAACAGAGCATATTGTCAGTTTTGTGATGGCTTTAGAAAGTGTTAAATCAACTTATTATCCACCTCTTGTCTAAGTCAACTTAAAATGTCACTCTATTAAAGTTGACAGCTTTATATTAATTTTTGTTCTGAATGTGGTGGAATGATGCGGGTTTGCAATGGAACCCTACATCCTTTTAATATTGTTAGGATAAATCTTTTATTCCATGTATTACGCTGTTGGTAAGTGAAAATAGAAAAAAAACCCATCTTTTTGGACTTGAGAATGAGCACATGCACAACCACAACATGCTAATCCCCCCCTACAGTTGATCTAAACTGGCTGCCTAGAGAGAGAAGCTTTCCCCTTCAAATCAAACGGTATGGATGAGTTCGTCTTGGTTAGCTCCGTCGTGCACTAAATTAAAATTTAATGAGTAAGTCCTGGCTTCACGCTTTTGACCTTGGGATGGTGCATAAGAAATTATATGGCTCATAAGGACTCACTGGGCTCCATAAAGCATTTATTTTTGCACCAGGGCGGGCCGCGGCCGGCTCTAATGGTGTCTTCTCGGCAGATATTGCCCAGCTGTGAAGAATTCGTTTAAGCTCCAATATGTAGGCTTGAAAGCAGCAAACAAACGCTGCTTATATGCAACCATAAAGCCTCCCCGACAGCTCCTTTTTGCCTCCCAGAGATGTTTTGAAGCTCGTAGAAGATCTTTGCCAGTGGTTCTGATGTGTCTGAGATGTACTTGTAGTCTCTGTCAGCGTTACGCTAAGTAAGTTTTCAAAATCTATTTTATTCAGAGAAATGAATGGCACACTGGGATGCATTTATAAATTCAAACACAAATATATAATATGCTTCTTACTCACACCCGTGTGCATGTGCATGCATTCCCGTCTCATAGATAGATCAACGCCCACAGCAATGAAATGTCGTTTTGCTCCAGGTTTTTGTCATTTAATCGAATGATTCACTGTTTAGCTACGAATTCAGCCTCAAGGTCCAGTGACAAATAATTGCAAGGATACACAATCATGCCTGTGCACACACCCTTGCATCACCAGTACCTATTTGTGTCCATTAGGTGCAGAACTAATGAGTCAGATTATAAAGGTTAAGTCCAAAGTCATGCTCAGCCGGTCTGTTATCTTCCCTGATATTTTCCATTCTTTCCCTCATCTCATCTTATTATTTAAGTATCTCATTATTTTTGTACCATATTTTGGTTGTGTTTTTCCTTCTCGTGCATCCCCCCCTCGCTTTGAATCCATTTCCTCTGCTCTACTGGATGTTTGCAAAGCTCAGCAAAAAGCCCACGGCTGCCGACCTATAATCTTCTTGTTTGGTGCCGCATTGCTGTTTTCATCATCATCCCCAAATCGATGTTTAATTATGCTACGACACCCCCTCTTACACTGCACAAGCCCTCTGGGTCCTTTTGCCGGTCCCTCGGTCCGCTACCATCTTTGCCCTCTGGCCAGCCTTGTAAACTTGACAAGTGGAGTAAGGAGCAATTGAAAGTGTGGAAGAAGGGATGGGAAAAGAGAGGAAATGCAAAAAGCGAAAGTCCACGGACTATATGAGGTAGGAGAGAAAGTAAGGACGTAGTGGGGGGAGAGGGGTTGTGGAGATGGGGGCATTTAGATCATAAGTAGGCTCAAGAGATGGAAGATAGATTGCATGATACAACACTCCCTGAAATGGGAGTAAATAGACCAAATGACTGAGTTTCCATTGTGTGCTTACACAATATTCGGCCTGTTTATCTCAGTTTGGGCCTGTGGTTTGCTAGGGAACACATCACAATATTAGACACAATGCAGATAAAAGACAGCGGGAGCTAACCACCAAATTGAGCAATCTGCATATATTTCCTATGTCAGAGACTACAAGAGAAGGACTTTAACAGACTTTAACGGGAGCCATTATTTACCCAACGTTAAGAAGCAACAATGATTTTGAACCCCAGTGATTGGATGTGTGTTTTACGCTTGTCAAACTCCGCCTGGGTGCTGACCTGAGCTTCACTGCCTTTATACAACATTCAACAATTAATATTGGTCCTTGTTTGGAGGTCAGAACAAACTGGCTTTTACCAGGTTTCTGATCGGGCTCTGGTCCGGTTCATGTGGACGCTATTCTTCTCAAAAGACGAGAATATATTTCTATGTGAACGGCACCTTCTGTAAAATGTACTCCTCATGAATTATGCCAGCTGTGGATATGGAAGTCATCAGTTAGCCCCACGGTCAGCAGGTTGAATATATTAGTGTCACCAAGACTAAATATCAAGAAGGACCTGATGGGCAGACTTCCTAATGGAGCTCGTTTGGTGCTCAGAAGGTCGTCTGAGATGCATTCAGCACGGTATTAAAAAGTCTTTAGTCGGTATAATTAATCCTCTGGACAGGCTGTCGTGTTTTGGCTCATGCATGGGTAACTAAGCACCGGCTAACCTTGTCAGTTTCTACTGCTCTCGAGACACGGATCAATAGTAAACAAGAACGACAATTTCTTACAAAACCTAACTGGATGTATTGAGCGTTACAGCGCAGCACCACAGTTAACAACACGTTAGGCAGCTCTTGTCTTATTTGCAATTTACATGCAGAACTTTGTCTTTCTTTTTTTCTTGGTGGTTCACAATGTCGATAAACCCTTCCTTCGCCGGGGGCAGGGGTGAGGGTAATCAGCGGGGGTGTTTTGGATTAGAAACAGAATATAGAGACTTAGTTTAAAATCAAACCAACTAAATCAAAGTTCAGCGAATGCAGTATCCTAAAACTTTTTTTGTAAGATTTGAAAAAAGACAAATAGACCTCTCAAACTGCCACAGGTGTATTAAATAAATGGAACCAGCACTTGATTCTGTTGCAAATAATAGCTAAAAAAAACTAAAATGTCATGTAACTTTGGTTTTGGTTTTACCAGATACCCACACCTCTCTCTTGGGCTGTGTAAAGTATCACACACGTGTGAATGTGACCGTGATTAGATCACGGCTGCCAAGCATCCAAAGTACCTCTGTTTGGACCACAGATATTGATGGAGGACTTTGTAGATGTGTGAGCGACCTTATCTAAAAAGCTATTTTCACGTTGCACGAGTCGCGCACTTCCAACTGACACTTTTCTCCTTTTATCCCCCGCCTCTTTCATTTCTTTTCCTTGATTACTCTATTACCCGTGCAGCTTTCCTGATGTTCTTTCTACTGGTGTCTCCTTGTGTTCCCTTTTATCTCTACATGGTAAGAAACTAAAGCCTGCCTCCATGTTCACCTATGCAGTCATTCTGCAGTAAATCATATTTCTTTACACGCTGTTGATCTAGAGTATAAGCTGAGGGTTTTAATTTTTAGTTTTTCCAGCATGCGTTTACTAATGCTAAATCTTTACTCAGTGCACATTGTTTTTCACCACGTTTTCCTCTTTTTAGGTTTTGAGGGTTGTATCCTAATGACAAATTGCCCTCAATAGCATCACCGTAGCGCCCACCACGAGAGATGTCACAACAGGGTGGGTGGGCTTTAAAGATTTATGGCTACAGTGAAAAGGAGCCACATTGGTATCCAATCACGCCAGCTCCTGCCAGCAGCGTCTGGCAGCATCCACACCCCTGACTGACAGCAACTAACACAGACACTGGTGGAGGGACCAGGGGGAACCTGGCAGCCTTTGCACAGGCTCCAAAGAAAAGTCATATATTTTGTAGTTGTCGACAGGCTGACCTGCTGCTAGCGCCAGTATGGTATTTTAATGCGTATTCACAGCTAAAGAATCTATTTGGATTACGTTATATGGCGTGCTCCAGAGAGGAACAAGCAACCATTCAAGAGACTACAGTTCTTACTTCTGTTACCACATAGCCACTGTCTGCTGTCAAAATATATTTCCTGTTTCGGACATATGATCTCCTGCTATAAGATAGTCCGTTCTAACTACATGAAACAGCTTCTGAGAGACATGTCAGAAAATCTCTCACTTGTCCCACTGTCAAATACAATCTTCTCCATCTCTTACAGCCTTCATTACATACATTTCATCTTGGATTCCACCATCAGCTGAATGCTAATAATTAAGAATCCAATGTGAATAGTGTATTCAGATTTCACTTCTGATCCTCCCCAAATGTCATTTATTTTTGTCTGAAAAAGCAAGATTTCCCTGCCCTTTTTTGCATTTTGCATTTTAAAAGAGACAGGGTGGAATGGCAGGTTTTAAATGTGGATGAATCAAAGAGAGGTGAAGAAAAGCCAAAAGCAAGTAGGAAGAAGCCACATGGTAAACTCTAAATGGATGTGAAAAGGTGATGTGTGAGCTAAAAAGAGGGGTAGATTGGGGAAAAGATAAAAAGAAAAAGGTGAAGGGAGCGTGGAAGACAAAAGAAAGAAAGGAAAAGGAAACAGAGCTGCAGGAAACAAGCAGGGAGTTGGTGGGGGAACAGAAACAGTGGCTCATTATAACCGGTGAACCTCTCGACTCTCGAGGGAGGAACCTGCTTCGAGACCGAAAAAAAGCATGCGTCGTGACTGCCCCCTGTAAAGATGTGACCATCCACTCACAATCTCACCCTTACCCTGGTAATGGTGGTGGTGGTGATGATGGTGGTGGGGGGGGATTACCATGCTCAGATGGATATCTGATTAGAAACACACACATGCAATTTCAGAGTTATGCCCAGACACGCACCTGCTGAGGCCACCAGGCTGTCGAGTGATTCATTTCTGCCCGATCCTTGACTTTCAGCTGCCTCTCAACGCGCACTCACCACATCTGTCTGGTTCCTTCTGAGAAATGTACTTTCTACACAGCCAGCACGTTTGGAGGAGAAGCTCACTAGTATCTGAAAAGATGTCCGGATGACAACATTTTCCCTTCTTCAAGTGCCAGCATTTTATTTGTAAGTGAGACTGGACGTCTGCATTATAGGCCAACAAGAGTGCTTCCTGTTTGGCTACAGGAAGCACAAATCTGCGCTAGTACTTTTAGCAACAGCAACTGTGCAAGCTGCTTCACTGCTGTTACCAGTAAGAAGCCATACTATTAAAAATGCTCTTCTTTCAGGTTGTGGTTGTGATATTGTAGCACCTTTGCTTTGCAATGTGAGCAATACGGAGGCACACGAAGTTAGCGGTCCCACCTGTGTCATTGGGCCGAACATAGATTGCGCTGTCAGTAGCTTGGCTGGAATTAGAGTACTGGTGACAGAGCAGACAGCCAAGGTGAAACAGAGACTTGGCTAGTTAAAGTAAATGAGGGTTAATCGTCAGAGGTGCACCACGCGTGATTAAGCTGCCACCTCTCTGCCACACTGCAGCAGTGTGGCAGAGAGGTGTGTTTGGATGTGAGAGAGGTGGAGGTTCAGATAGTAAGAGAAAAAAGATGGAAGTTTACCTCCTATTTGTTGTATGGTGGTCCAAATGTGATTGGTCCTTATTTAGCTTGTTTACATGACCAAATAAACCTCATTACTGTTGGATTTTTCAGTTGCAAGGCTAATTAAGTAAAATTAATAGTAGGATTTGATATGATAAATCAGATTAACAACTAAAATTTTAAGCAAACTTTAAGAAAAAACTGTAGTGATATAATAATGAAAGTCGTGCAATGGCAGGAAGTAGAAGAGTCTAATCTGGGTGTTTCCCTCTTTGGTCAAAATAACACTAAAAGTTATTCAATATGTTTGAATATATTGAATATCAATATTGAATATATGATTTTTGGGGGTTTTTTTGGACGTCCCTTTTCTAGAGATCTAGTTCTTACAACTGTCTAGCTTCTATCATCAGATTTTGCATGATGTTCTTCTACACCTTTACCAGCATAATGCAATTTAGAATCAGATGACGTTTACTGAAAATGTCACGTTCAATTTAAAGTCAGACTAAAGCCGTGATCCTGCATTCCTAATACTAGAGGTATTTTTAGTCAGTAACCTTTAGCGGCAATGCTGTGTATGTCGGTCATAAATTAGAACGTGATTTAGAATCACGCTCAGGGTCTCAATCAGATGTTGAGCAGCCACTTTTAAATTTCCAAACCAGCGCCCTGCCAGTACTAATGGGCTTATGTCTCAGTGGTGGTTTTGGTTAATTGGCCCGTTTCAGGTCATTGCAGCGTTCAATACCAGTTTGTACACCTCTTCTGTCATTCATTACAGAACCCCCATCCCAGTCTCTCCTTCTGTCCTGGGATACCTTTTTTCGCCGGTCCATCTCTCTTTCTCTTTTTCAACAACGCAGCATGGGTTGGGGGGGACAATAATGGCCACGCGCACGCACAGGAAGGTGCAAGGGACATTAACAACGAGGATCAGGTTTTAGCAGAGAATAGCAAGGGGGTAAAAAAAAACTCTTAACAGGACTTGTATTCCATGTGTTACATCCATTGTTGCAAGCGCCCGTGCATGAGCACTGGAGGTTTATTTATTTCTTGATTTTGACTCGAGATGGTGTGAATACATTCTGATTAGTGTCGCTGGGTTTCTTGATACGGTATCTGCATAAGCTAAGTAGATGAGATATATACATATAGCCTGATGGTAAGCTGTCTGAGACATTGGACTGAAAAGATGCAGATATTTTTTTATTTATGTTCCCCACATTCCACACACAGACGGTGCATAACATTTACAGGCAGTGAATTCAAGCCATTCAAGACAGCACTGGATAGCTCCTTTGCTTCTGAATATGAGCAATACAGAGGCACTCGAAATTTGTCGTCCTGACTTCGGCTTTGGGCCAGACATAGGTTGTGTTGTGTCAGTATTGGCTAGAATTAGAGTACTGATGGCAGAACAGTCAGCCAAGGTGAAACAGAAACATGGCTTGTTAGTTTAAATGAGGGTTACTCATCAGAGGTGCATCACGCGTGATTAAGCCACCACCTCTGTGAAACACTACTGCTGCAGAGAAGAAGAAAGATGGAAGTTTCCCTTTTATTTGTAGGTTGGTCCAAATGTGGTTGGTTCTCATTGGACTGGTTAACTAAGCTATTGGATATTTGGAGTTGCCATGTTAATTAATTATTTTTACAGTATTTTGTGATAGGATTTGATAGAAGAAATTAACAAAATGTCCTTGTCAAGCTGCAGGTACACAAAGTGTACAATAAGTGTTTTCTTGCCAAATTGTGTACTTTATGTTGGATGGTCTCTGCAGTGAGTCAGGCGACACACACATAGACATGCATGAGGGACACAACACCACCGTTTGTTTCATCACCGGTGTCTAGATAACCTTTCTTTTCTGGTGCTGCATTGGGCAGAAAACATACCCAAAGAAGAAGATCTCCAGTGTGTGTATCAAGTTCAACTCGACATTGAACTCATGGTCTATCCCAGGCTTTACAAGACTCTTCAGCAATTAACAAGGGTTGGCCTCAGTCCTCTCTCTCTCTCCCCCTCTCTCCCTCTGTGGCCCACTTAGATGGATGTAAAATTAGGCTTTAATCCGCCTGCTGAACTGAATACATGCTTCCCCAGTGTCAACGCTAGTCATTTTGTAATGTTTTATTGCTCTCTTTCATTTGCTTCTACGTTTATGTCCATCTTATTTCCATTTAATGCTCTAAGCATTCTGCCTGCGCCTCTGTCCCCCCTTGTGTTTCAGCCATGATAGATGTGCTAAATTTAGTTCACCATCCCTCTGTCAACACTGTACTTTAAATGAATTTAATCTTCCTGGCTGCTGTTGTATCTTTCTCTCATTCTTTGCCCCCCTCCCTTTTTTTTTCTTTTTTTTCTGGGTAATGGACCATGGGTGCCTGTAGATCAATACCTTTGATAAATGGGCAGAAATCTAAAAGTTGCTTGCACACACCTCCAGTTTGAGGTCCTGTAGCTTGTTAAGATATACATTTTGAGAATCTCTAAAATTTGACACGTTTTATTGCAAAACTTTAAACTCAGCTAAACTAAACTGCGCAAGAGTTCACTTAATACTCATTAGCAGGTCTAACTTTACTCGCTCAAATGTGCGCTTTTCAAACTGTGCCTACTAAAAATAGCATTTTGGCACTGTCCACTGCCTCTGTAATTACTGGCCATGTCTTTTTATCAGGTGGCAGGAGCTTTGAGATTGCATCACCCCACCTGGCCATGAGGGGAGTTAGGGGGCAGTAGCGTTTCTGTCAGATCCCTGTGCAGCTTTAGTGAGGTAGAAGAAGACAAGAAATAAAGTGTGTCATATACCAGCATGCTGCCACTTGGATAAAACAAGTTTTGCTTTTGGCCGGCGTGATGTGAATCATCTGCTAACAGTTGTTAACAAATCACACAACGATGTCCTAGAAGCTCCTATTAACTGTGTAAGGGCTCTTCGGTGTGATTTCCTCATTCGTTCGCAGCCTGGAGTGTCTACAGCAGCACGTCCCTGCAGTTAAAACATTCATTTTCCACTCAGACGAAGCAGCGTGGCAGTAAAAACGTTCCCCCCGCAGATCTACGGCGCCTGGGGCCCTGATTCCCCGCCACTAGAGTTGCATGCAGCCTCTTAGCATTTTGAAGGCAGTGATGGTTTCCATTACAATCAGCCCCATATGAGGCAGGCAGCTCTGCCAATCCCTAAAAATATGAGGAGTCCTGACACCTAACAGAGCTAAAGAGTCAGCAGATAGCAGAGTTTGCTTGTGAGGAGTGGGAAAATAAAATCATATTAAACAAATATATCAACAAACATGAAAAGTGGTTGGTCTGGAAGTTTGAGTTGGAAACAAAATTAGTGGCTTCCTTGGACATCTCTTATGCCCAGGTGACCGTGCACCCCAGAGGCTTAAATTACAAAAACCTTTTAGGCTAGCAACCGCCTATCACTTTTGTTACGAGAATGTATTCATGACTCCAAACGAATCGAGCACCTCAAGGCGGTGGAATGCACTCTATCGTCCTTCAGAGTGGTGGTAGAGATTGTGCGCTGTCTTCAGTGGGACCTGGAGATGACTTCTATGGGAGTAGAGAGAAAGTCTGATATTTTTTACTTATTCTGTGTGGTGCCCACCCTCTAATAGAACAGATGTTCAATGTCCCAGGAAAGTAGAACTTCCTGTCAGGCAATGTCCACCACAGCAGTGGAGGTTCAAACTGTCTTCCACCTCCATCATTGCCAGCAATGACAAGCTCCACTAAAAGGTGTCAATCAATCCATGAGCTCCTAATCTTTTGCAAAACAAAGACTTCCTGTAAAAAAAGTGTGGACCTTTGTGGTAGGAATCACTCAGCTGTCAAAAAAAAACAAAAAAAAAAACCCCACTCACTCTCAAACTTTCAGGTTTGCTGTGGTGATGTGAGTTTAATTTAAAGTATGCTGGCACACTGGAGAACTGACAGACACCAGAGCTGGTCTGAGTTGGCGAGCTGACCCAGAGCAGTGAAATCAGGGTACATTTCTAGTAGCAAAACAAAGGGCGGTGATTGCATCAGCATATTACACAGAAACTGAGAGGATGGGGGAGACGGTAGGAGCTAAAGAGGGGGGTCAGTGTTATTTGGGCATAGTTCCAAGAAACAAGGGGCAAGAATGGAGAGTCAATGATTTAGATGTTAATCAAGAATGTGGAATAAAAGAGGAAAGGGGAATCATAAGACAGCAGTAGTAGGAAGGAGAAAACAGTGCCATTTGTGCATAGACTTCAGGATCAAAGGGGTCTCTGATTCGGTCAGAGACAGGGGCCAGACGAGGAAGGGAGACAAGACATTAAGAAATGTCTCGGTAGGTGGGGGCAGATGGTTTGAAGTATTTCCCAGATAATAGTAGAAATATATATAAAAAAAATCTACTACTCTGTTTCAATATGAAAAGACAGATAATAGACAATTTTTGGTTTCTTTATCACATTCTAAAATACATTCTCATAAACCATTTTCTTCCTCACCTTATACAGGTTGCATTTATGCAATACGCTACCAATGATTACCAAAATCTAGAAAATCTTTGGTCATCACAGCACTGTGAGTCCAGTTAAGGGTTTGTAATTTCCTGCAGGCAGAATTACAGAACCAAGGACAGTTCAGAAAGACTGCAAATGCACTGTCTGTCTCAGCAGACCGTCTGCGTTACATTACCAGATCCATCCATCCATCCATTATCCTACCCGCTTTATACCCAGTGGTGTCGCGGGGACATTACCAGATCAAAAAATAAAATAAATAAAAAAAATAAAATTAAAAAGTGAATGGAATCCAATCATTTAGTCCCAGTAATTGTAAAATATAAAACAGCAACCTTGGCAGGACCCTTCACATTATTTTTTTTGACCGATGTGGTTTAAATAATATTAGTATTGCTTTGTTTATGCATCCATCCACAAACAGGCACTGTTTTTTGTGTGTACTTGAATGCCACATTCACCTACCGATTATCCGAGGATAAGTGTGGACTTTTCCTCAGTAATCACAGAGCAACAAAAACAAAAGCAGATCCATAATTATGAATGTGGCCCAAACGAAGATGCAGTCAGAAAGATCTGGGAGCTTTCTTCAAAGCTTGTATTATGAAGGGCAAAGGCAATCCCCTAATGACACTAACGTGGCCTCCCTTCCGCTGGTTAAAGAAGGGAAAACATATATAACTCTTGTCTGCGTGTGTGTCTAAACCCTTTACAGAGCTGGACGACCTTGGGGTGGATGTGAGAAATTCGTTCATCCTCAAGATAAACCTGCAAAAAATACTTAATTCACAAATTCTCCTGCTCTCTCTCTCTCTCTCTCTCTAGTCCTCTCGCTATCTCTTTTTTGCTCACTAGCTCGCTTGCTCTCTTTCATGCACAAACGCACAGTTTGGGTAAATAATGGCTCAGCAAGTGGTGTGCCTATGGGGGGAAGCTGTCACTTTAATTGAATCCAGTATTCTCTCTCTCTCTCTCTGCCCGCTAATTGATTCTGTCAGGCTCTTCTGCTTGACAAGGAGACAGACATTTTCTCCAGCATGCATCTGACTGTAGCTGTATGAATGAATAGACATGTTTGTTATTGGACATTATTCACAACAAAAGAAGAGCCTATTATGCGTACGTCTCTGAGCCATATTGGATTGCGCATTACGCATTTGAAACGATAGATTTTTGCCCACGTTGGCGGATGTATGTTTTTGGTCCATTCAAGCACACAGCCCACATTTTTAGAAGCCCCCGTGCACAATCCCGAGGCAAGTGAAGAGCTAGAGCACTGAACCCACAAACTATCTAGAAATCCATTTCAAGTTGTCTCATTGTCGGAGTGAGATAACTAACACACCAGTACAGATGTAGTCGGAGATTGATGGACGCTTAATCCATTATTTATTGCAAAGCCTTTTACAGGAGCATCTAGCTACATTAATAATTCTAAAGTCTGAAGCCTTTTCTCGTCCCTATGTGTGTCCGATTATACATGGGGTGATTGAAAGTACCAAAAGGAAAAAAAAAACAAAACAAAACAAAACAAAACAAA
>CAAE01011729.1:65544-79202 GCA_000180735.1 Tetraodon nigroviridis
TTTCATATTGGATTTGAGGATTGTACTGAAAATGTCTGCTGATCGAACCTGGAGGAGTTTTGATATGAGGCCACACAAATACCAGTCAGAGAGAAGATGGGCTAAAAAAAAACTGGTAGAGCTGACTCTTGGAAAAAATCAACATCCTAAAAAGCTTTACCTCTGGTATGGTTGGTCTGACCTTTTGTAGCAGTTACAAACACACTTTTTTTTTTTTTTTAAATGAAAGCACCTCATTTTATCTTATTCATCACATTTGGGTGATGCAGTTAACTCCCATCTGAATGTCAGTTCAGGAACGCATAAATGATCTGATGGTTGAAGAGGAGAGGAAAAAATAAGCTCAGCAAGTAAACAAAAGTACAAGGTGAAAAAAATCATTTGTGTTGATGCAGACACACACGTGGCATTTTCAACTTTTTGAAAGGAAGACAGAAAGTGGTTAAACAGAATAATAAAGCTGCTGCCTGGTAGCACTGGTGACAGCAGTCTTTGGGGGAGAGTGGGTGAGCATGTGCCTGCAGCTAAACAAGGGAATATGACATGCGAGAATGGCATATTTTAATGCCGTGGGCCTGCACGGCACCGCTGCTATCAGATCAACAAACTTCACTCTGGATGGAAATATTGCACCTCAGGAAATGTTTGTGGAACTCAATGACACTAAATGCATCCAGTTATCATCGATCAGGCTATTTCTGTTGACAGACTGATTCATATTTCACCACATTATTGTGTTTCAATGGGCTCCAGCACCTTGGTTCACTTAAAATCCCCACACACACACACACACACACACACACACACACACACACACACACACACACACACTGAGTAACACACATGTTCAGCATGTTAATCATGTTGTTTGTGACTGCTTATATGACGGGTGTGGAGGGTGAACATCTGCGGAATGTAATGAGACAATGTTGTTTGGACGAACCTGTAAGGGGAGAGGCGGGAATGCAAAAAAAGAAGACAGAAAAGAGGGGGAGAGAGATGTGCAGATAAAACGGGAAGGTTGAAAAACATGATGAAAGCTCCACATGAAACGAGACTTTGAACAAACAGGATCATCATCACTGCAGTCCTGAAACAGCCACGTTTGACAGCAAATGCCATTTTAAAGGTAATACGACAGTTGCCTTATGAAAAGAGAAAGAAGTCAATCTTAGACGTCTGAAAGCAAACGTGAAGTTTCAGCTTACAGAAATAATCAGTCTCTCTCTTTGGTTGCCATCCATTTGTTGCCTCTTGTGTGCTTTCTACTGGGTGGTAGTAGGAGAGCGTATAATAGTGGCAAAAAGACCTTATAATTACTAGATGAACTTTCTTTTGGGGGTGGGGACGGATGGACTGCCTTCATCAGTTTGAAAAATCTTTTTTTATTTTTGTAATATTAGTGACCTACACTTCAGTCATCCAAGGTAAAAGGATCTTTGGGGAAAATAATGCCCAAGGACTTTCTATATTTCAAGGTTTCCTCTTAAAAGCGGATTTTTCCTTTGTCCACTAACTGTTGGAGCACACAGCAAGATGGGTTATGTGGTTTCAGAGGATTCTGCCAGACTTGAAGGACAAACAGGCATCAAACTGTGCGACTGGCAGGCAACATAGACCAACACACACACAAATGAAAGCTGTGCATGAACATTCACTAATGACATCGTGAAGGCCAGTGGTATGTTTGAGTCTTGTTATCTCCATTCCTGTGAGTGCTGACAGCAATATATATCTATCTATCTATATAGATATAGATAGATAGATATAGATATATCTAAATTTTGGGGGGGGGGGGGGTGGGAAGTTTGGTTTTTTTATTTATTTATTTTGCTGCAAATATCCTAAAGGTGGCTAAAGGTTTTTAGATTTTGCGTTGTCTTCACTATGGAGCCTCCAACTTTTTTTTTTTTTTTTGCAGGTTGATTGTGGGCATTTTGAACAATCTGACTTGGCCCAGGGGATTTGAAAAATGTCCGTTAGGACCCGTGTTTGGTCCTCAACAGGCACAGAACCTGTTCCTTTACATGTGTTGATGTTTGAAAGGAGAATACCCAGGTGTTCCAGGGCAATGGTCCCTTCAGGGTCCCTCCATGTTGGTTTCCAGCCTCGGAACCTGCTTCTAACTGTATGTGCCTGGTACACCTGGTTATTGTACCCTGGCTAAAGGGTTTTTGGGGCCTACCCTGAGCGTCTGGTGACCAAACCTTTGTTGAAACATGGCTTCATCCTCCAGCACCAAGTCTACTGCAGGATGAACCAGGTTCGACTCTTTGAGGAATCACAGGGTCTGGTACTTTATGGGCCGAGCCACTCCTCAGCTAATAAAACTGGCTGTTGACTCATGAAATTAGGCTCTACACCTAAAATAAAAATTTAAAAAAGACAAATCCGCTGTTGTTGAGCTGCATAGTGTTTTTAGCTCAGTACTTTGAAATGCAAAACAGCGTGGTGCTGAGCTCTCCCACACTGAAAACCAACAATGTCAGAATCTGTTATTCTCACTGCAGATTTGAGCAAGCACAAGAGTTACTTGTCGGTAATAACTTCTTGTTTGGTTCAAACATTAAAATATCAAGATATTATCCGGGCCAAAAATGTTGCATTGACTTAATTTTCTCTCTCACACCCACACACAGCTGTCGCACTTGGCTTCTGAGCAAGCTTTTACCTCACCTTGAAAATACGATTAAAACGTTATCAGTTGTACCACCTGCACAGAGCGAGTCTAACTGCAGATACACATCCTGAATGTGAAACACAACACACACACACAAATGTTAGATCAAACTTTATATACAGAGATTTTTGTCTCTAATAGAAAGAATCTCGTCAAGACTGTTCTTCTGTTCTACATTAACTAAACAAGCCAAATATCTTTTTGAGATTTGTACACTAGGGGGAGGGCGGCACCACGTGGCCTCTAGCGTTATTACAATCTCCGTCTAACTACCCTACTCGGTTTTTCCAAAAAGGCATTCCTAAGGTTTGTATTTATTCCAGGATAGATCAGAAAATCACAACAAAATACACACTTACAAGTGGAGGCCTTTAAAATGCTGAACATTCATAGATGATAACTTGAAATTCATGACCCGCTATGGTTACCTATAAAAATTGCATTTTTGTTACCGGTAAGTTAAAAAAGAAATACTGCGTGCACCAGATCCAATGTGTGCAACAGTTAAATTTGAAAGACTCAACAACACTATAAAACTCTGGAAACTACAAATGAACTTTGACAATCAATTGAAGAGATTCTAGACACACAACAAGCAACAGATAACATGAAAAAATCCCTTTGACGCTTGTTTATCCAGTTTTTCACTGTCAAACATCCTGATGAATCCTCTGATGGCGTTTCAGATTGCACTTCTGGGTGAAGCATTTGCCACAAGACAAGCAGCAGTAGGGCCTCTCTCCGGTGTGGACCCGCCTGTGGGCTGTTCAGGTTGCTCAGTTTGGTGAAGGTGCGTCCACAGAGGGAGCAAGCAGAAAGGACGCTCGCCCGTGTGAGTCTGCAGGTGAGCCTTCAGGGTGCTGGGGTGGGGGAAACACTTGCCACACTCGCCACAGCGCAGGAGACGCCGTGGCCCCATGTGGGAGATTGAGTCCGAGTGGGGAGCCAGGTTGGCAGAGTGGAGCTGGCTCTTAATGCTGAGCCACGATGATCCAGTCCGCAGATGCCCTAGTTTGTCATGGAGATGGGCCCGCGGGGTTAACAGTGAAGAAGAGTGACCTTTGGACATGGAGGGAGTCCTGCTGGGAAGGTTTGAGGTTACAGAATCCGAGAGATCTGCAGACAGAGCAGCGCTGGAGCTGCCGGACAGAGTGTGTGAGGGTCGTTTCAGGGGCCGATGGAGGTTATGTAGGGCAGCCATCAATCTGACACTCGCCCCCACTTTGGCTTGTACAGGAACCTTACAGGAAACCAGCTTGTGGGGTTCTGACCTCACACCGTGCTGTTTCATTGAGAAGGGTACAGCTTTGATTTTCTTTGTCTTGGGCTGAGGTTCCGCACACCTGTCTCTATCAGCAATAACCTCCTGCTTTATAGTCTCACCCAAAAACTCAGGATTCGGCAGCCTTGAGGTCAAAATGTCATCTCCGCCTTGGAGAGCTACAGCATGAACTTCTGCTCTAGCAGAGCTCTTCTGCTCAGCTTCGGGTTGCTGTGCAGAAGCTCTACTTTTGGCTGCATCACAGTCCTTTTCTGCTCCGAGTCCTTGATTCTGGAGTAATTCTGCAGTTGTTGTAAAGAAGGAAGTTGACTGCACGTCTTCGTGCTTTTCTTGAGTGCATCTTGAATCCTTCTCATTTTTTTCTGTGTGCGATTTAGCTCCTGCTTCACCTAAAAAAGACATATTTTCAAAGGTTGGTGGTAATGTTTAGAAAGATTAAAGTAAACAGGTTTTTAAATCTGATGTTAGCAAACTGTTTAGGTTAATCTTACATCTTAATTTATCTTGGGGGCAATAAAAATTGCCATTTAGGAATTATTTTATTTGATCTAGACTTACTATAACCAACTGACAAGCAGCTTCATAATCCAATTTCTACAAACTTGGCATTTGGTAACATTTTGACTTGAAATACATCCTTTCTGCTTTATTTTTATCTGGAGACAAACTTACCATTAATAGGAGCGCTCCACGATCCCAACTTCACAGAGGGACAAGATGTCTGAATCACACGTTCTTCCCTTACATTAAACGGTGGCGGCACATCATCAACAATCTACAAGCCAGGAACAACAGATGACATGTTTTTATTTTGTTTTGTTGTTCTTTTAGTTGTGATTTTGTTAATCCAAGAGAGGACAAGTTTCTTCTCATCTGGGAAGATCACCTGAGGCCTGGAGCTCGGAGATCCTGTCAGATTGTCTGCTGGCACTGAGGTTTCCTGGAAATTGCAGTCTTGATTTTCTGCCCACAGTTCCAGAGACCTGGCCTCCTCTTTGATGCCACATTCACGAAAAACACCTGAAAATGCTATATTAGTGCCCGGTTTTGAGCATGGAACTGAACGTTCTCCTTACCATCCTGCTGACCTTTAGGTCTTGTTTCTGTGCTTTCATCAGTCAGCTCCACATTGTCCATGTTAGTCTTCCCCCGATGTGTCTCCTCCTGGTCACCCATCTTTCTCTCGGCCCACTGCAGTTGAATCTTCAGGGTCTCTACCTCCTGCGTCCTGCGCTTCATCTCTTGAAGGAAATTATCTTCTACCAACCTGGTGACCTCAAACATAGCCGTCTTCACAACCGTCTCCATCACATCTGAAAGCTGCGTCTGAAAAGTTGCAATGAGGGTGTCCAGGTCCGCCATCATCGGGTCTCGAACTAGTGTTGCACAAAAATAATTCCGTGTTGTGTAAAAAATTTTATATTTTGTTACGAAGCGCTACATGGGCTCTCAACTACAAAAACAGGAATTACAAACTAATATCCACTTGTTGTTTCCGATAATAAAGAAAACTACCTATTCGGTAAATTAATAGTAGAAAATTAAAAGATAACACTCATCCGGTTATTTAGTGGAACTATCTACCTCTATATCACGGCTGTCAGCTAACTAGCTAGCAAAATGCGAAGCATAACGACGCCAAAAAATATATAAAAACTGTCTTAATTGGGTGGGGGGGTTTGATATACGTTTTAGTTCGTAGGAATTAAGAGCATCTAAATTTAACGACAGCAAACCGATACAATAATGCTTTTAAATAAGATTTTGTTTTTTAATCGCTGGAGGATCTTGTTTTTGCTCATGACGTCATTCATGGCTCAGTACGGTGGCCTTTTGACTTGGCTCACAATTACGAAACGCGTTTGAGAAAGGTCAAAAAGCTATTTTATTTTATTCCCACCGTTTTAATGTAGCATCGTTCAATTCATATTTTATGAACCATAATGAAAGTTTTGGTGTGTGTGTGTGTGTGTGTGTGTGTGTGTGTGTGTGTGTGTGTGTGTGTGTGAGTGAGAGTGCATGTGTGTGCTGTGTGTGGTGTTTTTCCTCATTGACCCAGCGTCAAAAGCATTGTACGCATGTATCGTACATAGAAAAGATAATGCAGCTGAAAATTGTGTGCACAAAAAGATATTCAGATATTTGTATTACCGGGAGCGCCTTAGCATAGTTTGCTTGAACCTTAGAACTTTCAAAACCTTCTTTTCCCCAATCTTTTGGGCTGTTGGCAGGTATCAGCATCTTCTTATTTGTATTGTTAATCATATCATTGTCGGAAACTGTCAAAAATATTATAAAAAGAAAACTAAGCAGGAAATACACTCTAAAGATGTAATTTATTTTATTAAAGTCAATCATCATAAACAATTTGTCATATCATCAATATAGTTCACCTGTCATTTTGATGCAATAATAAGCAGAGATTTGAACCTCAGGTTTCTAAAATAAAAACTTTTATAAGCTTATAAAGCCCTGTACTTGAACATAGTCTATGCAATGCTAAATTCTAAACAAAAAGCTCCTACGTGCACTGTTCAAGTTAAATATTACTCAGGTGCCTCACAATGTGCATACGCTCCAGTAAAATAAAGTATTTAAAATTAACATCAGTGCAAAAAAAAATGACATTTTAAAAAATAGGAAAAACATTTAAATATGCATGAAGGTTATCTTTCCGCTATTGTAAGCCAGGATACAATAAAATGGAGTTCTGGATGCCCCACACTTCCAAGGCCTGAATTTTGAAATTTCTCCTGCAGAGCGGTTTGCTCTTGAACGTTTCACAAACCTCAGTAAATCCTTCCTCGAGGTCTTGCTGCAGACAAAGAGCATGACCCCCATCACCACCTAAGAGAGGAGAGACACAGCATGTCAGCCCACCATTAACCACCCCTGTTCTCATCAGATAAAGTACTGTGCTGTCTTTCATACCGATGATGAGCCGATGGTCACTGCATGCTATGAACATGGACGCTTCTTGTTCCTTGGGTCTTTTTGACACTACCTCTGAGACATGTTCCTCTGATGGTGCAGTGAAAGGGACGGTCAGGTAAATGGGGTCCTGGAGAGTTCCGGCAGGACATGTTAGCATTGTGGCAGTTGTAGGGGGAAAAGTGGTGGGCATGCTATTGTTTGAAAACTTGGAGAGGGAACTGCTGCTGGCTGGTACATGCTGAGGGGAAGCTCGTCTGGTCATGATGTTGACCATGGGTTGCTGGTATCGTTCCATACCGGGACAAAGCTGGAATTTACAGTAAATTTCTCCTGAATTATTTCTGAAAAAGCTTAGCTTTCACAGAAAGAATGACTTGCTGCATGACCTAACCCGAAACCTAATGTGCATGCATGTGTCTCACCGTAAACACAAAACATTCTCCTGTTCCAAAATATTGAAGTTCGTCAGCATCGTGCTCTTCTTCTCTCTAAAATGTCTGTTGACAGGAAGGCACCAAAGACCTGGGAAAGTTAAATTGCAATTTGTTTAAGCCCAAGATAGCACATTAGGGTATTAATTCCCAAAAATTGTAAGTAAATTTATTATGATCACCTCTTCATCCAAAGTTTTGATAGTCAAGACAACTGGTTCATGTCCTTCCACACATGAATAGAACCTGTAAGTAGAAATATTTTTTGTTTGTTTGTTTGTTTGTTTGTTTTTGTTTTTGTTTTGTTTTGTTTTTTAAAGTTGGCTAATTACAGTTAATAAAATTAGAAACTGACACACCATCTGCAGGCATTTACATTACAAATATTTGTTATAATTATTTGTGGTAAATCTTGTGATGATGTATGTTGGCATTAACCTCTTCAGGTTTTTTTTTTACCCAGCTCTGATGATGTTGAACTTTCTTTTATACAAAATTTTTGCTGGTGCATTGCACGACACAACCTTTGGAAAACAGGTTTTGGGGGGTTTTAAAGGGGGTGCTTTTGCTTGTTTTCCAGTTTTCCATGAAATACTATTTGAGACAACTAAACCAGCACTGAACCAGTCAAAACAAACATGTTGACAGTAAAAACACACACCCTTTTGTTTCATCTTTGGATGGGGACAGTTTTTTGCAGTCATTAGCACATTGTGACCTGGCCTCCTTTTCAAAAACATTTACGGCTAAAGATGACAGCAGAGAAAGAAACTTTTCTGTCATTTATACTCATTGAGTAGTAATCCTTCAGCTATCTAAGGAGCAGTTTCCCAAAGGTCCAAAAAAGCAACCAAGGAAAGTTACGTACGAAGCAAGACTTCTTCCATGTTCCGCTGTACTAAACAGCCTAACAGGACTGAATAGTGCAAAGCGCTCCGGTATCCAGGCCCAGACCACTCTCATCTCAGTCTTTGTCACAACACTGGAGGTGAAGTTACTAAAATCCACCGTCTCAACTGACTGCCTTTGTAAAAAATAGAAACACAGTCAGGCTATTTTTCCTATCATTTATACAGTAAAATATACAATAACCATTTCTGAAACATGTCTAAGAAAAGTATCTCTTCAATTTCTTTTACTTTAACAGAAACAGCCTGTATAATCTCACCTCTTCTGATGCACGCTGATACCTTTTTGTGTGAGTGAATTCTTGTTGGCATTAAACAGTAGGTTGAGCTCCATCCGTGTGGCCATGGGGATCATGAAAGCCTCTTCTAACAGCTTCTCAACTGTGCAGTGGCGAGCAATGTTCTCCACAAACTTCTTCATATCTGTCCTGAAGTCCTCCACATCTGCCACTCGGGAGGACACAGAGATTTTGTAGAGACCAAGCAAAACAAGCGCCACCCTGCAGACGTGTAATCATGTTATAAGTACAGTAAAACACAAAAGAGAGTCTCTTTGTGACATTGCAGCAGCAACAAACCTGTATAAGACCTTATAGCCTTCCAGAAGGTACACATCCAGCACTCTGATGGCATATGTGAACGGTAGATCTGCAAATATCCACGTGATCCAGTCCGAGTAAAAATCAAAGAGGTTCTGGTGTGAGCTGGCGATCAGCTTACGGATGCCTCTGCAGCACCTGTTGGCGAGGTCTCCAAAGGTCATACAGGAGGCACGGTAGGTGAGGAAGGTCTGATCAATGTAACGCTTGTTGGGGTCATTGAAGCAGATAAGTCGGGACACGCTGTGGAAACATTCTGCTTCATCCTCACTGAAGTGTAAGAGGAGAGAGACCAGTGCAGGCACGATGGGGCAGAAGTTCATGTTGGGGAAATATTTACCAAGGCAAAGAAGGAGCTTTTTTACTGAGTTCAGGCCTGCTTTGCTGAGACAATATCTGGATAGGACAAACACAATGGACATTTGACAATCAACAAGCCACCTCCTAAGGTTTTATATTAGTGTAGAGGATGTACAGTATTTTGTGCATACTGTACCTGGGTATTTCTCCCACCTCCATGTACTCTGGAACCGGGTGTGTGCTAATTTTCTGTTCTCCAAACAGCTTCTTAGCCAGATCGTAGTAGACATCTCTGTCTGGAGCGACAGGCCCGGTGCAACTATACCAATAATCCACATTCTAGTCAATGACCACTCATGCATACACAGAGAAATTGAAATACACACAACCGTCTTAACCTGGAATTGATGCCATGGATGATGTGGTAATAAGCTTTGGCTCTCAGTGTGTGAGGCATGGCCCAAAATCCTTCTCGGCCCATGGTTTTCAGCTGCTGATGACTGCTCTGTAGGATCTGGGCGTACCTTGCTGCAGCTTCAGGGTCAATTCTCTCCCAGTCCACAAACTGTCCATACTTCATCCCAGAACTGGAGTTAATTTCCCACCTGTCCGACTCTGAGATGGTGATCATGGCCACTGGCTTGAGACTGCCTTTACTTCCTGACAAAATGCACAGTTTTATCTCTTATAACAGTGTATATTTCAAATTAAATATCATGTTTAAAAACATATTCCTATAAAATGATTACCACTCATTTCTCTTGATGAGGTTTTGCTGAGTTTAGGCTTAGATTTCTTAGAGGTGAGTGGATCATTACCCTCACCCCCTTCTCTTTCCTTTGGAAATTGCTGGAAGAAATTGGACCGCTCTCTCTGTTGTTTGATATCAGTTTCTGATGTCTCAAAACTGTAAAATGACCTAGGAAGTGTGTAATTCACTAGAGATTAAAATATATACTTTTATTACAAAAAGAGATGTTCAGATTAATAATAGATGTGCACTGCAATAAGCAGTAGAAGTTGACAGTGTGAACATACCTGGAACGTGGTCTGAGGTTTGTTTCCGCTGTTTGGACCTGAACACTGTAGTTCTTACAGTCCTCTGGGCTATAATAGGAGTGAGACCTCTGCCTGCTCCTGCCTCCTGGAATAGAAGCAATTCCTTGATTAGGTGATGTGCAGTTCATGCTTCCACAATTGGAGAACTCTGGTGTTCTTGAAATGTGAATCATTTCATCTGATTTTAAGTCTGAATTCTTTGGAGAAATCCAAGTGTGCCTAAAGCAGCACCTTCTGGTGTGATGATTTTTTATAAGCATAGGGCGGAGTTTCAGGGGAGGTAAACCATAGCATAGTTTGTTTATGGTCAGGTCAGCTGATGAAAATGGAAAGAATCCAGTGATTCTCCTGTATTTTTACTTTAGGCAGCTAACAGCGTTATATTCTGGGAAGAACCAAGAGGAAAACAAGACCTTTTTAATATCACATAACACAACACATCTCTCTTCACTTGCAAGGAGTGGTGGGGAGATGTTTCTGTCCGCTGCCCCACCATTCCAAGATATTTTGGTGATGAAGGGGTGAAACATCAGTGAGGGAAGACTCCCAGCTATGGACCCTCAAGCTGGTAGTTTAGGCATCAATTTAGGTGTGTCAGGCAAAAACGCCTGGCAGGTATTATCATCAACCTGTCAACAAACCATCACTTTTCCTTTTAACAACACATTTACTTTAATAATGCAAGCTTAAGTTACATGACAATAACTGATTTTGTTGATTTTGTGTCTCTAAATAAAACCCTCAGTGGAGATAATAAGGTCATCAAAAAGAGAGCAGTGATTATATTGATCCTAAAAACTGAGTTAATGTTTTGAAACTCCATGATGTCTAGCATCAAAATTTCAAATGTGTCACTTCCAAGAAGTTCTCAAACAGCTATTATTCTACACAACAGATATATGTTTTGATCCAAACACAAGTTGTGTTTGGATATTAAACAAAACTCTTCTACAACTCCTAGTCCAATGTGGGTTTGACATAAAATAGGCTCAAATTCATCCTGCAACATTATTGTTCAAGTTTTCAAAGAGGGAAATGCTAAAATAATTTACATTTTTTTTTTTAAAAAGAAAATCATTGCACTTCCTCAATACAGTTTTGTATTCATGTACATTGTCACCTTAAAGTTGCATATTTTGTTTATTTTTTCAAGAAATTGCAAAAAAAAAAAAAAAATGTGTAGTTAGGAGTTTGCATGTTTTTGCAAATAATGTGCTGAAATATAAATTACGTATGTGTACAATCTTTAATGAATAACATTCGCCAGTAATTACAAATATTTAGTATCTAAGGTATTTTTTTCACGAGTGTTCGCCAAAAAAAAGAACACACAAGCTATTTTAAAAACGCGTTTTTGGTCATTTGTCCCTCACAGATTTCTGTAGTGACGCCACACCCAAACAACATCGTTTGGTGCGAAAGACTACTGAATGCTTCCAACTAAGTTAACTTTCTGAGAAAACACAGCCTATATCGCAATGTCCCAGGATCCGTGGTGAGTAATTGGATTTTTGCTTTAATATATTTGTATTAGCGTTTTTTTTAGCATGACACAATTGTAGAAAGTCAAGCTGCTTTTGACGCCTGCTAAAGTGAAGGCTAGCTTAGCATAAATTGTAATTTATACATTTTTGTTATAACTTTCTGTCTGGGTCATATCGTTAAAACTAGCAAAAATAAAGCACATAATTGTGTGTTTACGAACGCTGTAAGGCGTACTATTAAGGGTATTTGCGAATTTATTTTATCTTTGTCCAAACATAGTAGCACGATTGCAAGTCACATGATTGATTGAAAGCGTCTGCTTGTTTATTACGTTTGAGTTGAGAAACAAAACAGTAAACAACTAAACAAAATGTGATAAAGTAACACCACAATGTAAGCGATTATCGTTTAAGTCGATGTGACAGCAGTCGGTTTGACTCAATGGTGTATTGTCTCATATCAATAGTGTCATCTAATTAACACGCACCCTGCTGATGCAAATTAAGGGGACATCGCGTTTTAACGTATTTTAAACGAAAAGATTTGTTTTATTAGGCCAGTAATTATTTCTGCATCCACTTAAGACCTTTTGTGTTTTACTGCGTGGTTTTCATCTGTCTTCCATGGCGTAAAAATGCTTTTCCTGTCTCATGATTTGTCTGCATCATTTAAATTCGATTTGATTCATTGGATCTTGCAATAGGTTACAGAACTACGACGCCACATGTCGCTTGGCCCAGGAAATAGCAGAAAATATTCATGAACGGACCAAGCAGCTGAGAACTGGGGGCAACCCTGCAAAGGTAAAAAAAAAACGTCTTTCATATTTACAGTGACTTACAATAGTGTAGAAAATGTCTCTCCAAATTATAATTTGGACTGAATATTGCTTGCGTGCTTTCAGATCAACATGACAATACGAGCATCACTGCAGAAGCTGAAACAGAATATTAGCCAGCTGAAGGATGGATTGCTGCGAGCATCATCATCTCGGCGCATGTATCCTCTCCCCTTTTTCCATTTTTCCAGGCTGTTCATTTTAGAAAATTTACATAACACTTGAGTTTGGGATCGTGATTTGAGACTTGATTGTACCTGTCAGCTGTTTCGTTTTTGGGCCGATAGAGGGCAGCCTTTGGTTTTGAATAACGCACCGTGTAAGTGCGCTGTGTCCAAGCCCTTTACTGTCATCACCTTAACACGGTTTCTTCAGAATGCAGGCAGAAGCTGATAGATGGCAGAGCCTGATTGATGACCTGCTGACCAGAGAGAGGCACCTGAATGCTGCTTTCAAGGGAGAAGTCAAAGACTCTGACCCTTCCAGGTTTTGTTATATTATTTTTTAATAATGACTAAGAGTTTGCCTTGGGCTTAGTAGTTGAACAAGGATTTTAATAGTTTTTACACTAAATTAGTAGTAACAGCCCTACCTACCACCATATTCTGCTTGTCTGCTGGTTGTGAGATCACATAATTAAAAATAATTTAAGAATGTTCTCCTTCCTGCATTCTTGACCAGATAGGTTATAAGTCTGGTTTCCTTCTTTTCTGTTAAACTTCTTACTTGACCTGTCTGTGTGCTGATAGGAAGTCTTTCTGTCTGTTGTTTCACACTGTTAATCTTACAATTGGCACATCCTGAAACACACACAAATTCAAATATATATGTGTAATATGAAAAAGTGTGAAATGAACCGATTTTACAGTCACTGTGCACTGAGCTGTGGGCGAGCAGCATTTGGAAGGAAGTGGATATCGCTACGTTTTATCCTCCATTTGCCTGATGTTACTTTAGTGTGACGGACCTGAAAACTTTTGCAGACGCTCATTAGTCTGTGTGATGTGTAAACCTACTCTGACCCAGGTGATATTTGTTTGAGCTGAAAGAGGAAATGGTGTCATCGTGCTTAACTTTTTTTGAGGGGAATTAAAATTAAAATGTATGTTCAGTGTTGTAGATAATTCTAATGAGGAGAGTTG
>CAAE01011729.1:80358-102965 GCA_000180735.1 Tetraodon nigroviridis
CGTTGATCTGTCTTTCTGTCTGACAGGATTCCTGTTTCCCCCTGATCATTGTACTGTGGCTTTGTTTCCCCATAAATAGATTAAGCTTTTTGTAGATTGCCTGCTCAAGTCTAGCTCATGACCCAAGTGCAGTGGAGGTTGCGCTCACTTCCTTTTGGGGGAAACAAATCGGGTAAGGTCAGCAGGGAAGATGACCCTTTTCAGAGACTTAGAGACGAACTCAAAGCCCTCGCACACTCTGCTCGTGATCCAGGACAGGATGGGCATGAGCAAACTTGTGTGTCGACAGACAGAAAAGGCTCGATTACCTTTGTGCTTCTTTACTTGAATTCAGTCTGAATGAACATGTTCTTCCACCTCACTCTTCTTTGACATTGTTTAAAATGGATTCATTTATTTATAAGTCTCGTCTTCAAAGAGGTAGAGAAGTTGTAAGTCAGATTTGTTTGCATTTAAGAATTTGTTTTCTGTTAAATTCCTCTGAATTGTGAGACGCTGACATCTTTAGTGGTTTGTTTTCAATTGCTTACAGTTGGAGCACATTTGAAATGGATGTAGACTTGTACAACAGGAAACTGAAAATATTTATAAAATTAGATCACTGATTTGATTGTGTTTCAGCAGAGGTGTGAGGCTCTGAATGGGTGCCGAACTGTAGCCAGCAGTAATCCACTTTCCCGTTTTCTTTGTTACAAGCTGTTGGGTGGGCAAATAAACCGCGCTAATGATGACACTCCACAGAGAGCCATTGTGGCCGAGTCTGCCGCTTTTGATTTGCTCCGTTTGCAACTGAGGCCGGCAGTAGTGAGTCGTGCTTTCCAGATGGAAGAGAAAACCAAATGGTGGTGATGTGATGTTCAAAAGAATGCTGTCATCGATGGAATGTCAAGCTCCTGATGAGCCTCGGGAGTTTTTAGGACTTCTAGATTGAATGACTGAGGTTTGGCTCAGAACAATAAACAATGGAAGCAGCATATGAAATGATACCTTTGAAGACTGATGCATATTGAACCATTAAATACTGACATATTTAATGGTTCAATTTTTTGGGCATATCTGAAAACAGGAAGAGTAAAAAAGTAATCTTTGTTTGAAGAATGATTTGGCATGCTACAAAAACTTAATGTTCGTTGATTAATAATATTATTGTAGCCATTTTAACGCCCTCGCTTGGTTAAATCTATGATTTGGTGTTTTATATGCAACTTTCAAATATAAATATTATTTTTTTCTTTATGAGAAATATGCCAGCTTATAACTCATGACAAAATCCATCTGAAACAAAGGTGTGCTGGGGACAGTTGGTGTTATAAGGGCAGCACATTTAAGGCCAGCAACTGAAATACCAGTCCTGCTGCTCCAATGAACAGTGGCGAAGGTTTCTTTGTAGCGCTCACTATCGAATGAGGTCACTATTGGGTATAATGTCATGTCAGTAGAGGTATGTTAACAGCATAAAAATGCTTCATCTACACCTCCATCATAGAGACCTGACCCCATAGACAGGGCCACACATGAATTGGACTGCAGCTTCTTTTTACTATTTACTATTCAGCACTTTCTGAAGTCATTGTAAAATACACCCATAGCCTAAAATACTTTTAGGGCCTTCTATATTCCATATCATTGGTTAATGCATGATGCTTTCTGTTGCATCCTGCAGCATTTCTGTTTCTGTACAATGAACGGAATGCAGTGGACTTTTATTACACGCACAGCATGAGGTGTGGTCACTTCTGCTTGGCTCATCTGTCGACAGGGATGACATCCAGATGTCCGCCAACGGGACTCTGCTGAGACTGGGCGAGGCTGTTCTGTTTCCAGCCATCCTCCACGTCACTCGAGGCTGTCACGTTGGCATGCCCACACCTTCTCACAAACAGTTCAGCATTCACCCATCAAGAAGACAAAACACAGAAGAAGAAAATACATGCCGGGGTGATTTCTCAATCTGAATTCCAGTATTGTAAAGGTTTCATTCAAGGGTGGGGGTGGTAGTGGAGTCTTCCCCAGCAGTCGCCATCTTGCACTCTCTTTGCTCAAATGTGAAAATCCAGCTTGGTAGTGATGTGACGAGAACTTAAAAGAACTCTAAAGCCATCTGACCATATCCAAAAAGAAAAATTGTCACTATAAATTGAATCCAGTTTTTCAAGGTATTTACCTTTAACAAGTACATTTTAACAACTATGCAGCTCAGGATTGTTAAGTTTTGGCCATAATTTTTTGTCTGAGGTTCATGTCTTAATTGTATTTAATGCAGACAATTTCTTAGCTAGCTGATGTTGGCAAGCTGCTGTAATTGCTCCCTGGAGACCTCTTGCTAGTGAATATCATCCAGAAGAGACACATTAGCTGTGCAGTGGGCTTTGATGGTTACTGGTGGTTGGAAAAATCAGCAACTCCGTCGGCTGCTTCTTCTGGGTCTGGGAAAAGGATTCCCTTTCCTATAATGGTACCTTTCGATGGACCCAGGCTTGGCCTGGCAGGTTCCTGTAGCTAGCAAAAGTGACAGCGGGAGCAAATTGTACTCACTGTTTATTTAGCTTCCAACCATTCTGGTTTTGTGGCTACATTTAGGGCCAGATGAGCAAAGCACAGCCGAACATTCCCAACCACCTCAGGAAAGCATGGGTCACCCCATATAATGAGTGGAAGGACTTACTTTACCAAGTCTGTCTCAACCCCAAACCAGCACGTGGTTCCCATTTAGGTGGAGGGGAAAGATTGCACCTTCATCTGCTGGGCATTTTAAGGTGTTTACGTGTCTCTGCAAGTGCACATATATACATCTGCTCTTAAGCAGTCTGTGCTGTGAGTGTGTGTTTGTGTATGCGAGCGCTTGTGTTTGAGAGCACAAGTGTGAGATCACTGTAAGTCTTGAAAGTCAGCACCACATGTCCAGCACATGTTGTCAGGTTGTGACTGGCACACACACCATATTTATATATGCCGGAGAAGCTCAAAAGCTAGTGTTCAGTCGGAGATTCATTTCCTAAGAGACGTCAGTATCGGCCCCACATGTCAGGAGCTGTGCAGCCAAATCCATTTAATATCTGAACATTTATGCCCTTTTTAAGGAGATTTAGTAAAATTGGCGTGACTTACGGCGATAAAGAGTAATACTCCTTGCCATGGTTGACACCACTGTAGATCTAAGATATTGTTAAAGCTCTTAATGAGTAATAGTGTCTATTTAAAAAAAAGTGTATCTCCATCCATGATTTTTTATAGACTTGCATCATTACAATCGTACAAGAAATGCTGGCTAAGCTTGATGATATGACCCCGCTGACAAAAGATGAAAAACGGTTTTAAAATCAAAATAAGAAGCCCTTTATTGGCCACTTGGCACTTATTGTAGATTGTGTAAAGTCTGTTTTTGCTTTATTGATGGTGCTGTTTGAACAAACACAAGCTCTTAAAAGAGGCTTTTGATGTGTTATCTAATCATTCTCATCTGTTTCACTCCTGCCTCAGTAATAGCCTCCAGTTTTGTTACACACTTGAGACACACAGTCTCCCCCCCCCCCCCACTGAATTATGTAGACATAACAATGTTTGCTAGCTTCTTTTGTTTTATGGAATAGATATCGTCAGCTTGGGAAACTTTACAGCTAAGCTTTCCATACGGGGCTGAATTTTAAGCTTTTGCTGAAACCATGTCTCCTCCATCATGCACCCAAATTCTCAGACCACTAGTGGGCAGTAGAGACAGTGGCGGTGCACCCTTAAGGCCTGGGTGAGATGGTTTCATCCTCCTAGCTGAACAGATTTATGCGTGTGCTTTCTTCTTCATGTCATAGTTGGTCCTGGCTTCATTGTGGACTGTGCAGAAGTGGGAACCTGTGTCCAGTGAAAGCCATGTTGCGAGTGTCAGTGTTCCTGCTTTTGTTATCGAGACGAGGGTTTGTGTTTCCTCAGTGTCTGTGTCACCATATGTATAAACAGAATGAAGACTCTTTATTTTTCACTATTTACCACCTAGCCCGGATCATTCATAAACAGCAAAAACCCTGTTCTGTATTTTGTTCTGTTTAGGTTCTTCTTCTGTGTAGGCTCTCTCTGAATGTGTCGCCCCCTCCTGGGTGGACTTGCTAATGAAGTGTTGCAGTAGTGATGAAGTGTAGCAGCAGCTGGTTTAGAGCTGCCGTGCCAGCGACAGGGTGGTCCCCGCCTCATGCTGCTGGCACCCTCATGCTCATCACTGACACATTGTTGTGTGGCACCTGGCCATAAGAAGGCAGATGGTGGAAACGTTTGGCAATGATTGGGAGTTCCCCTTATTGGCTGTCGAATTCTTTGCTTATATCTTAAACGCAATTTTCATGAACATGACATTGTGACTCAGCTCCCTAAAGTAGACCTTAACTCCAGTTAGTTGCCCGTCACTGATACCTGACCACATACTGTGAAGTTGTCTCTTCTTACGCATAAAGGTTACAGTCTTAACATTCGTGCACGGTTGATATCGATGGCTTTTATCTATCTCGTCGGTGATCAGTACAGTTATTATTATAATTTCTATTGAAATGAGCTTAAAAATATTTCAGTTGATGGTGATAGTTTTTGAGTTTGTGTCAAACACTGATTAATTTTGCAATAGACAACTATATCAGACGTAGCAGTAAAAGTCATTAGAGATCCGTCATCAGCGTTAGTGTTAGAAGCCCATATTGAATAAATACCACGTCAGTCTTACTGCTGCACTAGAGGATTGTTAGGGAAAAGAAAATAGTCTGTTTATGTGTCCTTGCTCTCAACAAGCCAGAATGAATGGCAGCTTTAGGATTAGTGCTGGACTGGCTTGTCTTCCTTAGCCTGAAATTGAACAGTGTTGTCTTTTTTCTTTTTTGAGTTCTCTTTATTCAGGCATTCAAACAGTTTGTTGGGTTTTATACTCAATTTAAGAACTGGTAAAACTTTGAGGTTTTGGGAGAAACGCCCCCTAATCCCCTCTCTCCAATCACTCAGGGTAACTTTGTTTAGAATAAGCATCCAAAGGCCAAGAAAAAAAGGCACTGGATGAAAGAAACTTTCCCAAGACCGTTTTTCTTTAAGTACAACTGCCTTGAGTTGTATCACAGACACGTGTGAACACCAAGCAAACCAGTTATATCCAGGGACGTGTGTGTGTTTTGGTTGGCAGCAAAGAAATAGCCTCTGCAAAGCCAATCACAGTGGGGCCAGCTGTGGCTAGACCCCCTGCACTACAACAAGAGGTACTGGAGAAGTGGTGAATGAAATAACTGTCTTTACCTCCCTCTTTCTTGAAATTCTCAGGAGAAATCATCTCCTGAATAAGCACAACAGAATTAGCCACACTGAGTCAGATTGCATTTAAATCAGTCAGAGAAAACAAGCATTTTCTCTGTGTAGCTGTGCCTGCTCTGGGAATGCGTCCTACAATAACAGCCAGAGTTAGTCGAACACATCCTGGAGGCACGCTGGGGTGTCACTGTTTTGGGCAAAGCCTCCTAAAACATTCACACAGACACACACCTACACCAACTCTGATGAAACCTCCCAGCAGTTTCAGCCAGATATGGATCGGAGATGACAAATAATTACTATTGAATACGCGAGGGGTCTGGTTCAGAGCGTGGTTGCAGAGACTAAGATATTTATACTGCTTTTTTAGATATGTTTTTGGTAAATTGTTATCACTATCTTGCATTCTGTTTAGTGATACCATTTTACCATATTTTTTAGTGTTCCATTTTTTTTTTTTTTTAAATTAAGAGTTTAAGACTCATTTCCAGAAACAGAGCTAGCGCTGTCACTTATGAAAGTTGAGAATTTTGCCAATGTGGGTAGGGCCATGAATGTATGATTGAAATATGTAAAACCATACGACATACAATTCCTCCACTGTCATAAGTATGTAGTTACATCTAAAGTCTAAACACAGCTTTTCATTCTCTTTGTTTCAGAGATTATTGATGACCTTGCACATCTTGTGGACAAGACAGACAGCAGGATTCGGAATGAGACCCGAAGAGTGAAACTTGTGGAAACAAAGTCGGCTTCCTGCGGTGAGCCTTCAGCAGATTTATGCCCTAATTGCAGCAAGAGCAACATCAAATAGGCTCTATTACAAACTGGATCTTTTGTCAATAAATTAAACCAGAATCTAAAAGCAGATAGCACTTTAAATGCAAACTCCTCAATTTTGCAGTTATCTGCGTGAATTGTAGCGTGAGCGTTATAGAAAACTGTTATGTTTTTAGAAAAGATATTCTTTACTTCTGTCTTTAGAGAGACACACAACTCATCAATTTCTTCTGTCTGAACCCTGGAAGTGTTGTGAATCCACAGTCATGTCTCTTCTTGACTCCCTGTAAATTTTATTGTTTTTCTTTTAACAATCTTCCAAAAGAAAACGGTGGCAATAATGTCGATCTGTTGAAGGCATATTTGAGCCAAGTCTGGTTTGACCAGTAAAAAGCCAGACAGCTTCGCTCTGGCGAAGGCTGCGTTGTTGTGTTAGGAGACCACGTCAGCCACGGACAGAGGTGACCAGAGGGTCAGCTGACGGAATACTTCATTCTGTTAGTCATGTCCCCATGGTGCCACAAGTTTGTTTTAGGAGAGATTGCGATTGTGAACCAGGACACGTTCTTTAGGTTTCAGTAACTCATCACTGCCACACTTCTCTGCTGCATTTTTGCATGCATCCTCTGTGTGTGGACACATCTTGGAAAACAGATCCACACAACACTTAGAGGCAATAATACAATATATAGTATGCAATTGCTGGTGCGTGGCTGCGCTTGTATCTCACTTTTTTGTAAGTGGAAAATTCCCCATGTTCTCACCTCTACGCACCCTTTTTTTTCCATTCCTCTGTCTTTTCCGCCGTTCGTCTCAGTGGCGAGATTGTTTGACACGCGTCTTTGTGTCAAACAGCGAAGGAAATGAAAATACTACATGCCACAGATTGTTTAGAGGGCTTTCTCCTCGTTCTTCATGGCAGAATGTTTATAATTCCTTCTCTTTGGGGCTTTATTTATTTTTCAAACCACCTCTCATCCAAGCGAACATTTGGTGTTATGTCTCAGCCGAAGTCTTTGTAATGCTACAAATGTCTGGCTCTGATGGATGAGAGCCTGCTTAACATAACTATTGGAAGCTGCCTCATTGTCTAGAGAAGTTGTGTTTTTCTCCATGACTCATTTGGTGGTCAAAGCTGGTAAAGTTTCCAGAAATTTGAAAAATGTTTCCCGCTGTAATGGTTGGACATTAGCGCTCCTTAGTCAAGTCTGGTTGCGTTTGTGCGCTTGAACGCATCCGAGAAAATCAGCGCTGAGCCGATGGGAAGGATCATCTCAGCCAGACGGATCTCCATTTTTCTTGACTGTGTTTTCCTTGGCGTGCTGGGAATAACTGGATGGGCATTTGTTTTGTTTGTTTTTCACAAATGTAGAACTTTTAAAATATTCCTCTGTTTTTTTAAGGGGATTATTTTTAATTTAAATTATGAATTTGTAGCTGATTATATCATTAGTCTTCTAGAAATGATGGTTTGAGAAAATTTATGGTGCAGATTATTGTTTTGCTTCAAAACCCTTAAAATAATGACACTCCTCCAACAGCTTTGTGTCGTTAAACCTTCTCGGAGCCGTAGGAACGAGACTGTAGGTCAGCTGCAGCATTTGACAACGGCAGTATATGTCTGTGAGTGTTTCTGTAAAGCAGTGAAAAAAAAAAAAAAGTGAGGTTCATATTTAATCGGAACTTTCCCTCTAATTATTTGTTGTCATTGTGAAATGGTTGGAAAAAGGCAAATATAAATGAATATTATTCACACAGTTGATGAGAAGATTGCTTAAAGTCACACAATCTTCTAATGATGTTTCCACCCCTGAGATTTCTCTCAACGATTTGCAAGTTAAATTAAAATATATAAATATTTATGAACCTCTTTTCTCGCTTTAGTCTGCTGGAGCCTGAAAGAGAGCAAATTGGTTGTAGTTATTGTGTTTACACCGCAGAGTTTCATCATGGCGCCAGCTGAATACACAACATCCTCAGTCTCATTCTCAATATTTCAATGAGGTAATTTATCATTGTTGATACTTAATTAGAAAATGATACCCTGTGATGGACCCTGGCCTAGGACCTCCTGCTTGCCTAGTTAGAATTGGGATAATGTTGTGAAAAATAAGAACTTAAAAGAGAATGAATAGATATACAAGTCAGCAGGACAAAAAGAAGGAAAGCCTTTATATATCTTTGTATTTTATGTTCATTCCTCAACCCACCGTGAGCTTGTGCACATTTTGAAAGCTGTGATACCCCCCACAGATGGATGCACTTTCCTCAGCACCGGCAGAGTAATTGGCATAGATCTTCCCCCACTTTGTCGATGAGAACTGACCGACTTGATTTGGTCTATGGCTAATACTGATAGTTCAATATGGTCATCATTTCAGCATCCAACAGATGACATTTTCCAAATTTTCCTTTTAAAGGTCATCCTTTTCTCATTATTTCTCAGGGCTGTGGAGGGAGGTGTGGATGTGCTTCCGGAGTCTGTCCACGGCTCTCGCCAATTATCCATTTACCTCTGTGATTTGTCTTACTGACGTGTCCGAAAATTGCTGAGATGGGATGAACCCAGACATGGGCCCCTAAATCTCCTGGGTGGTCAGTGTGTCAGCAGACGGCATCTCCCTCAGCATCAGTGCCACACAAGACCTCTAATCTATTTGGCAGGCAAATGACTTTATTGTCGTTAGCGTCTAGAGGCCCCCTGAGGGTCAGGAGTATCTTGTTCAGTTCACGAGGCTCACAGTGTCAATCCAGCGCACGGAGCACAGCGCCAGTTCTAGTCGCAAATGTGACTTTAGTAACAGAAGCTGCTGCTAACGCAGTTCAGAAAATCAACACAAAATACCTCCATTTTGACGTTTGTCCATACTTTAATGTGTTTGTTTACACTAAAAACTGGGTGTATTTTAAGATACCTTTTTATTTTACCAGATAATTTAGCTGCAAGTGACATCTGCTCTTTTAAAGAAGACACACAGTTAATACAAAGAACCAAAACAAAAAACCAACAGAGTCCGGGTCCTCCCTACTCCTACTGCCGTAAATACTGTGCTCTTTATGAAGTCATCATCTTTGGCAGACTTCTGTGCTCTGGTTTTCTGCAACTTCTTTGATAATAAATCACATTCTGTAAAAGCGGAGGCCTTTGTTTAAAAGGCAAATCTATTCTCGAGGATTCCAGATAAATAATAAAACAATACAAGTGATAACTTATTGAACTACTTCACCTGTAGTGAATTTAACAGCAGGGATTTTTTTTCGTCTTCACAGGCAGTGCCTGTCGTAAAAACTATAATATTTTCAGGTCCCGGGGGTAAAACCCCTTTGATGAAGTGTGAGTGAGCTTTTGCACATTTTTCTCTGAAGAACAATGATTATCGTCTGAAGGCTGAATCAGAAACACATGCCTATCACGGTGTGCAATCTGCAGTAATAAAGCTTTTGTGGTTGCTGGATGCATGTAAATTGCATTAAGTCATCAAGAGAAAAGTGGCGATAGGGTATCCACACTGGTGGGACCGGTGCGTACATAGGCTTCTTACCTCTTCCAAACGTTTTCCCTTCCACGTCCCTCCTCTGTGAGTCTGTCTCAAATCAGCTTCAGGCTGCTCAGCTGCTTGACGTTTGGATTTTTACCAAAATAGTTCCAGCCAAGTCTGAACCGTAAAAGTTTATTCACAAGTGACAGGAGCACGCGCAAATCCGTCTGTCCAGCAACAGTAATCTTCATAAATTAAAGAGCTCATTCTTCTCCCATCCTCATGTTCCAGACAGGATGAGAATTCTCAGGTTAGTTTCATGAAGCAAACAAGCTACACTATTGGATACACCATCATCAATGTGCAGTGCACTTTGTCTTATTTGGAGTTTAATCTTGCTCTTTTTCTCATTTTCCTCCTGCAGGGATGCTGGTGGTGATTGTTCTCCTGCTCATAGCCATCATAGTGGTCGCTGCGTGGCCCAAGTAACAGGTCACGGGGCCCTGCAGAAGAGTTCCAGCACCGTGCCCGCTCTTCCAAGGCGTCTCATTTTATTGTACTTTGCGATCCATACTTGGAATCCCTACTCCTCATGAAATCAGGTTTGAAGCTCCACTTCACTTCTGCCCGTACGGTTCTTGTTTGACTGGAACTTTTATCATGTTTAATGAATAATTCTCAGCCAAAACAAACAGCTCAGCTTCTTCTGTAAATCACTTATCATTTATAATAAATGCCTTTTTCAATTAACAATCCTCTGACTATCAATCCTGATTTCAAATGTTGACTTTGTCTGGTCTGCTCTGCTTGTTCCCACTATGGGGCCTTGTCTTATCTATTTCGTTTGGTTTTGTTTTTTTACTGAAATCAACACAGACAAAAACTTTTTTTAAAGGAACAAGTTTATTTTAACTGTAAATCTGAATTTAGTTCTACCATGTTGGTGTGTTCAGTAGTTAATTATTTCCTTCTTAAATGGTAACAATCTAAACAACCACAAACAAGTAAAAAAAGATGACAAAAGAATAAAATCCGCAATGTCTCGTGTCATTAAATATATTCATATATAATAACCATAATATATTAGTACGCATTGTAAAACAAAATTGCAAAATGTCTTGGCAGCGGTGAAAAATTATAACATTTACATGTCATAGTGTGTGTGTGTGTGTGTGTGTGTGGTGTGTGTGTGTGTGTGTGTGTGTGTGTGTATGTGTGTGTCAGAGAGAGATCTTTAGGTCCTCGCCACCTAGCTACGCTAACAGATGGCTAACTGCTGTGACCTGTTGTGATTCTCAACCTGCGGGGCGCAACCCACAGGTGGGCCGTGGGCTCCTTCCAGTTGGTCCTGACCCTCCCACCCGTGTGTCTGTCTGTGTTTGTCTGTGTGGTACATGCTACATAGTGAGGAAAAGAAGATGCATTTTACCAGCAAAGTGAGGATATTTACTGGTTCTTATAAATTCAAAGAGCTGTTTTAGACTATGACTTTATGGTTAGGGTTAGGCTAATGTTTAGATCTGATGGTTAGGGTTGGGGGCTGGGGAATGCATGATGTCCATGACAAACTGTGTGTGTGTGTGTGTGTAAAGTTTGTCAAGTGGAGAAACAGAACTTTGAGGGATGAAGAACAAAAGGAGGAAATGTTATTCTGTATGAAACGTGATTATAATGGTAAAGCTATTAGCCGCCCTAAAAAACCAAATACACTCTCCCATCAACTTTTAATGTAAAATACTGACCTCAGCGGCAAGATTTGCTCAGAATCACTCAAAACTTTTAAAGTCAAATTGGTTTTTCTTTTTTTTTTTTTTGCTATTTTACTGGGCTGAGTCCTCTATGCAAAAAGCAGTAATTTTGCAAAGAAAGGGTTTGTCAGGTGGGTTTGGGATGACTGTCGGATCCGCTGTGGGCTTTCACAAACCTGAGCTTTTAGCCATGCATTCCTCACAGAGATCAAGAATGAACTGCATACGAATAAATGTGCAATGTGGTTTGAATTGAGCAGCGTCAAGTGATTGCAAAACACCCCATTCGTCCCTGCGCCAGTGTGAAAGTGAAGAGAATTAAGGTGACAGGTCAATGGATGAGTGTAGCCTGTGACTGGGCGCGCCGTCTCCCCTCACCGGACGTACAGTCGCTTATTGTGTTGGTAAAAGAATTTATCTGCGGTCTCACAGAGCTGTCGAAATTATTCTACGGCCACACCAGCGGGTGTGAGGCGCGTTTCAAAAATATTTCTAAGCTTTCTACCCTAAAATAAATGGCATTTTCTGCTAGACAAGGTTAAGACCTTACTTTCATTAGTACATAAAATACTGGTTGGGATCCCTTGTTTATCTTTTTTGATTTTTCAGCATGTTTAAAACCTTACTCTCGTAATATTTATACATTTAAAGAAATGTAGATGTTTGCACTTTTTCCCTAACTTTATTAGTCTAAACCATTCTGCGGAGGCATGAGCGCATTTTTCTCTGAATTTCAAATGGCATTCATTAAAACCTATATATGACAACGAGCTTTTATTCCTAGTGGAAATACACCGGTCTAAAATATAAATCTCACCTCGTGCCCAGGCCTCTTTATAAAACAGGGTTAAATGCCCATTTTTTATTACCGAACTAGTCAAAATCGGTTTAGGTTTGGACAAATACTCGACTGCAAAAGCAGCCAATGAAGCCTGAGGTGGAGGACAGGGACTGAAGAAATGGTGTTAGTCAAAAAGGCTCTGGTCAGTACTGTGAATACTGCAGTTTCTAAGGATTTTGTTATAGCTAAAGGTGTAGAGCAACGGTTTCTTTGACAAGCTAGAGATGTTGTCTGCATTTCTGAGGCTTTTTTATGGCACCATTGTTGTAGAAAGAAAAAATCTGCCTCAGTGGTGTGACTGGGGACCTTAGCTGCTGTGGGGATGCAATAAGAAAACCATGCAGAGGCAACGTTGCAGTGATAACAGAGTGGCTTTTTTGCTTTTTTGCACCAGCAGAAAGACAGTCCACGTGGTCAAAACATAAAATATGATGATTTCGTATTGAGATAATGAAAACGACTTTATATGCTGGTAATAGGTGCAAATATGGCAAATCCACAAGAAGAGAGAAAAAAAATCTCTGAATAAACCATAAAACAAAACCTGCATGGTGAGCTCCTTCAACAAAAGTTCACTAAAAAAATGAATCATCCTAATGTTCTCTTCATGCTTCTACACAACAAAGCAGTGACAACAACAGTCTTGTCTGTCCGCAGGCCTCTGGCTGCCTCTGCTTTACTTTTTTTCTTTTTTCTTTTTTCTTTTTAAATGACCTGCTTATAATTTGCTCTTGATTCCTCTTGTTTCTCCGCTGACCTCTTCCTTGTCTACGGTTTCTTGCACTTGCCTTTCTTCTCGCGCTGCTGGAACTTCCTCAGTCTTCGCGCCCACGTGTCCCTCCACTGAATAACCAGACTTCCTTTGTCTGCCACCACTCCGCTCTGCCCGGGGGAGTCCTCGTCATTCCCTAGCAGCAGGTACTTCTTCCCAGGTTTAATCTTGGGACACTTGCAGGCCACGTCTTTAGCACGGACCCACAAGAACTGGTCCCCACGGCGAATGCGGCTCTCGCCCTGCTTGTAGACGGAAATAATGTTGACTGTGAACTTCCACCACTCCCCGGCCTTGTCAGCCTTCAGAATGTGGATCTGCACGGCTGGAGAGGAAACAAAAGAGAAAGACCCGATTGATTTTTTTTCCCTCCATTTTGAGGTATCAGCTATAAAACCAATATTCTGTACCCCTGTGGCCTTATGCAGGAAGAAGCTACTCTGTGGTCCAGCTATGATGTCCAGCTCCTCATGCTTTGTGTCCATTACACTGACTAAGCTCTGTGATTTGTAATGTGATTAGGAGGCAAGGTAGTGCTATTAGAGACGCTAGCGGGAAAGGCGTAATGAATCGGCTGGCTTATTCGACCGAGAGGGAGAAATAAAAGTCAAGGCTGCCTTTTGAGCATACCAGCAGGACAGGTATCAATATTTATTACCTGAATATTGATCAGATCCATTATACTGCAGCGCCTACAGGAGCGTTTGAAGTCATGCAGGATCATTTGTTTCACCTTCAGTGGGGAGCTAATGGAGCTTTATATCACCACCGAATTAAGATTATGAGCCCATTTTGTACTGAATTCCTTTTTTTTTTTACAGCTTAATTATCAATTATGTCTTGAGTCACCTCTGTCAGAATTTTTAGGTGTTTGACCTAATGGCTAATATTACCGATGTACAGTGGGTCATCCATCAGAAGGCACTTGCTGTCTGTTCCCATTTGACCTTACAGCCTGACCCACCAGCTGTTACCGGATGCCTTTCCATCTGTTTGGCTTTGCTCAACAGCAGTAAATTCCCTGTAATTTCCCTGAATGGTTCTTCTGCTAATTGTTGCTACCCTGTCTGTATGCCCTCACTCCCTCCTTTATGTGCATCTGTACATCAGCCACTGACACGTGTACCTTCGCAGCGTGCCGCCCGGCTCCCCTGCTGATCTTTTCAAATCAGCACACAGCTATACTATTGCTCCATTCTGTAGAATCACAGTCAGGGAATTTAATCAGTATTGATGGTTTTTTTGATTGAGACTTAGAAAACAGATCACAGTGCTGTAGTAAAATTGAACTGTTCACAGTTGGATTAGATCAGCTATTCGCAGATCTGCACCCACAACACAGCACTCAGATTAGTTTGGGAGACGTGGGGGTACTCTTCACATGATGAATGATGGTTTTTCCACCAGTTCCCATTTTTTTTGACCTGTCTTAAAATATCCCGTGGCTCTGTTCCAGAACGCAACATTTTTTGGATTTCACCTAAACCTAAAACAACTGTTGCATCCTCTCTCCCCACACGTTCAAGCTGTTCATGGCATCAGCGGCTAGGTGGGTGCTGGTGGAAGAGGAGGTGTCTTTAAGCTTGACCCCCGTAACTCCTCCAAATCCCCACAGAACAAAGCCCCCCGGCCTGTCAAGCCACCATGGTATGCTACAGGATGCCGGTGCTTGGTTGACCGGTTCAGCAGCCTGACTTCAATCAAGTGAGAGGGCGGGGGATGGGGGGGAGCGAGGGGAAGAGGTCATACATCTTATCCACACCTTTGAATGGCGTGGTGGCCGGACGCTCACAGGAATGCAGCGAGAAAACGGGTGAGAGAGGGTGCTGGTGGTGGGGTGGTGGGAATGGGACGTGGGCTGCCTTAATGAGGACCTCTTGGAAAACACTGACTGTCCATCACAGTCTTTGCTCTATCCACTTCTTTTCTGCACTTTGTTTCTCCCTGTTTCTCTTCCTGCTGGAAGATCACAGTTTTCTGTTTGATGCTTCCGTCTCTGCCCTCAGAGGACTGAAATAAGCCATCAGTAAATCACCTCCCCTGTAAACGCGCAGCAACCTCCAGAAACCAGATCGAAGTGTGTGTGTGTGTGTGTGTGTGTGTGTGTTGTGACCATACCGTAATCTTTCTTGCAGTACTTCTTCATATTGATCTTGAGTCTGCCTTTTGATGCTTAACAATAAGAATCACAGTCTCCCCCCCCCCCCCCCCCCCCCCCCCCCCCCCCCCCCCCCCCCCCCCCCTTTTTAAAAAAACCCCCCCCCCCTTCTCAAAAAAAAAAAAAAAAAAAATCCTTTTTTTTTTAAAATAACCCCTTTTTTTTTTCCACCTTTTTTTTTTTTTTCTTCCTAACAATTTTTTTACCAGTTTTTTTCTTTTATACCCTAAATTTTTTTTTCCCTCTTTTTTTTCCCCCATATTTTTTGTTGTTCGCCCCCCCGTCTTTTCTCTTTCTTCCTCCCCCCCCCCCCCCCCCCCCTCGGGGGGGGGGCCGAGGAGATATGGAGGTTGTAGATACGACCGTATATATAGTGTTTTGTTTGAGATGTAGTGGTGAAGTGTATAGTGTGGTGAATTATATATTATAAAAAATATATTTTTTTTTATTTAGAAAGGGAAAAGAGGCGAGTTTTAGAGATTTACGTATATATATATGTGTGTATATATATATATATATATATTTATATATACATTGTAAATCTTTACAAATGGCCTCTTTTCCCTTTCTAAATTAAAGTTAGAATATTTTTAATAATATATGATTGACCCACTGTACACTTGCGACTGCATCTTTGCCAAAGCGCTTTACATCCGGTCGCATCTACAACCTCCATATGTGATGGGAAACCCAACCGGAGGTGATGGGACTGGTGGAGGTTAAGGAGGAAAATACAAATGACCGGTGTCGCCGACCTGCTGAGAGCCTGTGGGAATGAATCAGGCCTGTTCAGACCACCCTTCGCCCTCTCCAACCCCCAACACCTCCCTCCAAATCTTGCTTGTCACTTCAGCCCCTGACCTCTTGAAAAAATAACCCTGGGATCACTTCAAGGCCCCACCAAGGACTATGTTGAGCTTTTGCATTTATTGCAGTGCGAATTAAGGTGGTGGTGGGGGGTGGTTGAATGCTGGCAGCTTTTTGAGGGAGTGGAAGGTAGGGGGTGAGAAGGGGGTCAATGCCACACAAAGGAAGGTCAGGAAGAGAAAATTAGCCATCCATGAAGGCTTTGGAACTTGCTGCGCGCCAATCTGCTCACACATGGGCTCTAAACAAGCTTGAGCCTACATGGACAAAGTCATAAAGACAAGCGAATCAAATTATAGTCTACATGTAGAAAGAAGACAAGTGAAGGTTTATATAGTGACGACAAAAGAACACATTTTATAATACTTTTTTTTTTACCATATTTGAATCAAAATTCAGAAATACCGAGCAGCTCATTTACGTTGCGCTTTAGTATGAAATGCTTTATTCCTTTCCCATTAAAAAGGCCACACACCCAGTTTTTGGACGAGTGACATCATCTCCTTGAAGTCTTTCCAAACTGCGGCCGTTAACATTTTTTAAAACGCACAGAACAAATGTTCCAGAGGCCGTCGTGCACGTTACTTGACAGCGGCTCTCCACCAGCACGGCTGCATCTTGTATCGCATTTTCTCTCAAACCAACATCACTGCTAATTTCAACGCTGAATCTGGGAATGCTGAATATTGTTGTTAATCACATACTGTATGCAGTGCAGATTACAGCTAAACTCTCCTCCTTGCCCAGAGTCATGAGGATATGCCTTCAGATGTATGATAGATTACCAGGAGGTGAAGGAGGCAACAGTATATCCCTCCTTTATCCTCAGTGGCCCCAGCGATCCAGAGGGTGTGCGGCTTCAATGATTGCCCCATGCTATGCTGTCACGGCGCCAGACACTTCCAGAGCTGGCTAGTATAATGTGATATATATATATATATATGTATATATATATATATATATATATATATATGTATATATATACATTTTTTTTTATTTAATTTAATTTTTTTTTTTCTTTTTCTTCTCCTCCCAACTGGCATAAATTGGAACCAGACTGCTGACATGGTTTAGACTTCAGGTTGTAACGAGTGTCGTAAAAGAAAAGAGGAAAGGAAGGAGGGACCGATTGATGGATGGACAGCCAGTGGCGGTGGAGGACAGTGATGGGGTGGTGGATGAAGGATTGTAGCTTTCAGGCTGCCTGAATATATACAAAACTTCATTGGTGTGACCAGATCTTTGCTCTATGCCTTTATGTTCTGTTTGAATGTAGTTGCCTGGGGAACGCCAAGAGAGGGAAAAATGCAGGAAAGTAGGCGAGAGAGCTGATACTGGTGGAGAGTAAAGGGGTGGAGAGGTTGACAAGAGAGGGAAAAAAGACAGAAGTGAGGTTTATCAGGGGGGTGGGAAGAAGAAGAGAGAGCTGGGGGTTTTAAGTCAAACCCCCTCTAAATCAGCAAAGAGACAAACTCTCACAAGCTGGTGGCAAGGCCGGTCACAAACAGCCCGAGCAACAGAAATAGGCAAAGTAAATGAAACAGAAGAGTCTATATGAGCTGCACCTTATTACCATGTAAATGATAGAGGGGGGATCGTGGAAAAGAAGCTTTGTTTTCTCATAACCCCCCTCGTTGCCATCATGATACTTCCCTTTGATAGCCTTTCGTTCCCCATTAGTGTACCCCTGAGACGCTGCTCTGGGCCCCGCTGAGAGCACCCCGAGATCCCCATTTAGGGCCAGGCAGTCCCCTACCGTGAGGACAAATGTTCCCTTTGTGCACACATTACAAGCAGGGAAAGTGGGAGCAGTCCTGTAGCACTGAGCTAAAATGTGCTCTGGGTGTTCTGAGCAGATGTAGTTACTACAGAGCTTTGTGTTCTGCTTTTCAGAGCTCTGAAGAGTGCGTAAGTGAGAGATGGACCTTTGCCCTCTTCTATCGAAGCGTTGTACAGTGCATTGAGCTAATCTTTTTTCATTTGGCTTCTCTTTGAAGCTTCCTTAGAACAGAAGTAGTACAGTCTTCTGGATTTGAAGCAAACGGAGACCACAGATTGAGGAAAACTAGGGCTGAACTGGGATCAGCAGACTGTAGAAATATCGAGTCCATGACTGTAATCAGACAATAATTCTTTTTCGCCCAATTAAAAAAACCAAAAAAAAAACAACTACTAATCATCACCACCTCAGGATTAATAGATCATCATGAACCTTTGATTGCCTCATCTGATCTCTCCTTTCTATTCATGGGACAAACTCACTCTCAACAACAACAAAACCCCTTAAAAACACCAGTTGTAAACCAAAACAGCAGCAATCAGATCAGATCCAGTGGTTGAGAGGGCAGCTGTTCAAAGATGTTCCTTGAAAAGGTTCTCTACGTTCTAACTCGAATGTAGAAAACTCCTGCAGTCATGAATGTGAACATGGAAGCAGGGCTGCATCAGGAGATCCAGAACAGCGAGGCGAGGAGGTGTGAATGCGGCCCTGGAGGAGGGCTTCTCCACCAACTAGACTGATTGAGAAACAAATTGTGGCAAATAAAGCATGTAATTAGATTAGGGATCCCAGTGTGGCGTGCTGCTCTGGCCGCAGAGCTGTGAGTTTGGCTCCTTTTCAGCAAAGGCCCATAGAGAAAAGAAGGAAGAAAGAGAATAAGTTCATTGTGTCGTTGGGGGTTAAATACTGGTGTGTTTTTGATAGACAACAGCCAGCACACATATCTATTATAGTTTTATCAGATTTTTCATCTACCTAATGTTTATGAATGCTTTTTATTAATAAGTTAATTTCTTTTAAATTTAATTTAATTTTGAAAAACATAATGTTGTTCTCTTTGCGTGTCTATGATAGAGTGTGCTTTGTCGATTCAAAAATTTATTTTTCTCAAAATTAGCGATTAAGCACTTGAAGCAAATGTACAGTAGTAAAAACCACAGGAAAGTCCTACAGAGTTTTAAAAAAGACCTCAAAATGCCTCAAAATCATCATTAATTTCTAAACTAAAGTAGTCCGTGAGTCACATCCCTGTGATGGTGGCGTATTAAATGTCCAAGTAAATCAGGTCTGGGCTTTTAGGAATGAAAACACACGTGATTAAAATGAAAGTCACCCACACAGTTGTTTTATGATTCATCCCTCCTCCTATTCATTAAGTGAAATGACATGATCCAACACCTGGCTGCAGATGAGTGAAATCAGCGAGCAGTGAGCGGGGTGTGTGCAGCAACAGTCATTCCCAAAGTATTCGAGAAGGGTCTGCCACAGATTCTGATCACTTCCAGACCCACCAAAGCCTCTGTCTTTCTCTCTTTCTCATAAACAAACACACACACACACACACATACACTTGTTACCCTTAGGAGCCTCATCATAGTCACTCCAGTCCTTCCTCTCTTCCTCCTCTTCCTCATCATCATTAGTTACTTTCACATGTCGTATATCCTGACAGGCCAGTGCGGCCATCGCAGGTCACTGGCGCTTAATCTCCCTCACATTTTGGTTGCCGCGCAGACGTCTCTGTCACGACCTGTGGGAGTGGCGACCCACACCATCCATGACCTACCAGCACAATGTGTGTTTTGTCTGAGCAGACCCATCGGAGGTATTCTCCATGCATTCCAGTCCTCCGTGTGGTCGAGAGTGAGAGACAAATTAATATCCACTCCATTTTCCTTCATAACCTTCCTCTCGCTCTGCACTGTGCATCCTTTAGACGCCGGGTCCTGTTGGGTCCTGGTGCAACACTGATCTGCGGAACTGCTGTCTTTTGTAATTTGATTAAGTTCATGCGACTCTGTGATCAAAGTCATTCCCTTCAGGTTGTAGTCACATTAGACTGATTCACATTTTATCTATTGGATTTTCCACGAAAAAAGTAGGTTTCAGCACAAACCTAAAAAATCTAAAGATGAAAGCAAAAATGCAAAAAAAATAATAAGTAATAATATAGCAACTTTTTAAAAGTTGCTATATTATTACTGATCCTTCTCACAGCTGAGGACATTTTTCTACACCCCAAAGAAGAAAAATTCCTGACAAGGGGGCCCAGGGAAACTCCAGATATTGTAGCTCGGCACCACCCACAGCGTGGGTGAAGACAAAGCGTGAAACGGAGGGAGACCAAGAAAGTGAAGGAGAGTGAAAATGAGGCCGAAGGAGAAAAGAAAAGAGACGGAGGAGCGTTTGGGAATCCCGTGCTGTCAATCTGGGCTGATCTGGGGAAGACTGAGGGCCTCCGAGGGCCCGACAACAGCTGCAGGACAGTCTGACACACACACACACACACACACACACACACACACACACGTGCACGCATAGATGGAAACCTCGGGTTTCTCCGAGGCTTCATAGGTGTAAAACGTGTTGACAGATGACTAATTTTTTCCACTGTGAGGCCCAAAATAAAACATGCACCCCAAAGCGCTAAATGTGTGCATAATGTAATACAAACAAAACTACAAAAGCCCGGAAATATAACAAACAAGGACTTTGCAGTGGTACTGTTTGATTTCCAAAAAACAGATCCCTCCCCCAGTCCTTCCATCAGCTGCTAATGGGTTTAACTCATGGGTTTCTTAAAAGCAGAGAGGATCCAAATTACCGCTTGTTTGGGGTTTTTTTGTTTGTTTCTTTGTTTTAAACCCTTCTGAGAATAAAACAACGAATCAGAGCCACTGGGGAGAGTCCCAGATTTCTAGCACCACGGTGTGCGTCGTGGTTGAAGAGGAGAGTGAAATAATGAACCTAAGGTTGGACTCACCTGAAGGCTCCTCTGGGCTGCTGGGTGGGGTCGGCGGGGGCGTAACCGGAATCTCTACTCCCACAGAAAAAAAGGACAGACACAATCAAAACTGTTACTTTATCAGTCAGCAAACATCATGATGGCTTTCTGCTGCATGTAAATGCCTTCAGTATGTCTGTCTTGAGATCGATGTGGTTTTGTGTTTCAATGGGCCAGGTTCAAACATACGGGAATGGTTGCTATGGCAGCAAACAGACTAACCATGTACTTTTTTTTCTGCAGTTTTTGGTCATTTTAATACGAAACCACTAGACTGAAATCCAAATTAAAACAAGCTTTCGTAGGTCACAGAAGTCTCGGCTAAAGACTTTATTCTCTCAACTCTCTGTGTATTCACGGAAGCATGTAGGAAGCAGAACGTGGCCTTCTGGTCATCGTTGGAAGACAGAGGGAGCTGAAGTCATAAAACACACTAACAGAGACAGGAGGGACACGACAGTCTGCTCCAACCTGAGAAGAAAAAATACAGAGAAAGAAGCCGCCGTGCTGATGGAAGTGTGACGGTTCAGCTGTGGGAAGTCAGAGAATCATTGACTTCAGCCAGATTTTCTGCTCTCTCTTTCCAGCTCTCTGAACACGCACAGTGCCACATAAATCAAAATCATCATGCATGACGCCTGCTGTGTACTCACAACAAGGCTTTCATTGTGATTAACTGATCTGGATCACACTAACAATCAATGCCCAAACAAAGGCGCCTGAAGGCCAGAGCTGCTGGCAAAGGCGTTGTTGCAGTTCAGCAATGTTCCATCAGTATCGACACTGCTGGTGTAAATAATGGAGCCGTCTCTCTGATTCGAGCTTGGATTTATGACCGACGGCGCCCGAAGGTGTGCAGGCGATAAAAGATACAAGATGAGACTAAGAATTTAGCAAAAAACTCTTTCACGCCTCATTTTCTAGGAGCACAACACTTTTTCCGGGGGGCAAGAATAGTTGACTGGATTTATTCATTTATGGTATTCCAGACATGCATGTTTACATTTGTTTGTATTCCACGCAAGCTTTTGACACTGGTGGTCTAAATAAGCGAGCAATGCCAGTTCAAATATGTTTAGATTATCCAAACACGCAGACTCAAACAAGCATCCTCAGGGGAATACTGTATATTAGAGTATTATTAAAAATAGAATAGGAAAACAATGTATTTTAAAAAAAAAAACAGTGATATCACATTGGCATTTTGTTGAAGAGGGTCGTCAGCTTGATTGGTTAGAACAGGGTTCAGACTCTCCCTTCACCGAGCATGCTAACATGCCCTCTCAGAAAGGTGCAGCCAAATATTTAGAACTCCATCATCCATCTCTAGTTGGACTAATTTAAAGACTCTTCAAAATATTTTCCTTGTCAATTGTACATCAAGCACGTTTTTTAGTTAACCTCCTGGTTAACATGTCTTGAAAATACATCACAGGTTTCCGATGCTCATTTGGGGGGTTAGTTTACCACACCTCCTGGCCGGCCAGATCTAAACCCAAGAGAGATTTTCTTTGTGTAACAAAAATGGTTTATTTTACATATATGGATTTGTAGAGACCAAAACCTGCAGGGTGAGCTTTAATTAAAGTTTGCAGATTTTCCAGTTGGAACATCAACACTGATGATTTGATTTAATCTCTGTGTGTGTGTGTGTGTGTGTGTGTGTGTGTGTGTGTGTGTGTGTGTGTGTGTGTGTGTGTGTGTGTGTGTGTGATGCTACAGTCAGACAATTCCACATACTTATGCAGGGGGCAATGGGTGAGCGGCTCTGCTGGTAGCCTTTAGCACAGCGGTTGCACGTGATACCAGTCACGCCGTCTTTACAGGGACATTGTCCTGTGGTTTGGTTACAGGTTTTGCCAGCGGCACCCACGGGATGGCAATCGCATGCTGTGAGGGAACAG